>OZ038510.1:24290798-24330798 GCA_964036315.1 Acanthosepion esculentum | reverse complement strand
CTAATGCTTGCCTATTAATGGTCAATCTAATCCGTTATAAACACAGTTATTCTACTGGTCACAGTTATATATTCTTGCTTTATACCATTTTGCAATGTTCACAATTCAAATGAAAAAGGACCAATCAAATAAATAAATTCAATAACTTATCAATACTTTATAACAATGTATAGAACTTTATTCCAACCAAAGACATCTTAACTCTGTTATTATTGTTATACTTTAAATCAAATCTTCTCTCTTCAATTTCATTTGTTAATGTCAATATTTCTTTACATGTCAATACCTGTCATAAATAGGTAAAGAAAGAAACAAACAACACACACACCCACACACACACATATATATATAGTTTTTGTCAAAAACCTTGATGATACCTAGTTTATCATTTTTTTACTCTAAAAATTGAGATCAGGGGGTTCTGGATCTATATGAGATCTGCAAAGAGGCTTTTCACGGAAGTTTGAATAGCCAGGAAACAGGACCAAAATTCAAATGATATGATTAACATCACAGAGTATTGAAATGGCGATTCTATTGTCACCCTGAATGACCTAATCTTCAATTAAGATTAACAACTAACCAGCCAATAAGGATTCTGACACAAAAGACAGTTTAGCTTTTATCGTTAGGATCGTTGCTAAAACAATTTGCCAAGGCTCAAAGTAGCGGATTTGGATTAAATTTTTGCATATCCATTTTATTACTAAATTCTTTTAAAGCGTAGAAATAGAAAAAGTCATTTACAATCATTTCAGATATGATTAATGCGTTAAAGCAAACGCGGATTTGTGTAGTATCAGTAATTCCAAGCATCAAAATGGTGGATTTGGATTTCATTTTTACATACCAATTTTAATAATGATTCTTATTTATATTGAAGCGTAGAAATAGAAAACAAGTCAATTTCAGGTATGATAAAAGAGTTAAATCGAACCATCAAGTTTGGGGTTTTCCATACTATCAGTATTCCAAGCCTCAAAAGGCTGTATATTCTTGTTCCTTCTTGTTGTTATTATTTTGTGGCATTATGTCTAATATAAATTAGTGAGGACAATTGGCCCCCACACTAGCACTTGCGCGACCTCTACTTTTGTGAGTGGAGAATGCTAACCTTCTCTCCGAGTCTTCCATCCTAACCTCCCTCTAGGAGTCGAACCAGCGGACCTGGTTCTTGAGTCTGTAGGTCAGAAACGGGAGCAGTGCATCTCGAAGTTACGTCTGCCACATTATCTGCTCTTTTCGCCAGCTTTTGACGAGTGCAGCTTCTTCACCCACCGCAGCTAAAACAGCGTGATATGCAGACGGCAAACACTGGAGAAAAATATGACGTTTCATACCATCCTCATCACCTTCTCCGGCTAAATGTTGCAAAAGATGTAGAAATTGCGACGGCTTTGTGTCTCCCTATTTTTCCTCATGCAGGAGTTGCGACAATTTCTTTTGCTCTACGTAACTCTACTTTTTCACGGAAAAAACAGCATAACATGATGAAAAAAGGACCCAAACTTAATAAAAACAAAGTTTTGTCATCAAAACGTTTCTGTTATTGTTAAGAGGAAAGACCAAAGTATTGTTTTTATTATTTTTTGAAATTTTTAAATCCTTTTTCGCACGTTTAAAATTTTGGTTAAAAATCTTGTTTTGTTTACGTCAGCAAACCTTTATCATTGGTTTGACACCAATGATAAAGGTTTGTTTTTTGTGCTTTTGTCGGTGAAGTGAAACACACATTAATTTGGAAATTCTCTCAAAAATCAAATAGTCAGATTTTAACAAAATTTTCAGGACGTATTCTAAAATGAATTAAATTATTTATGAAATTTTTTTTAGAAGATCTTGGCACCTCCAATAATTCTCTAAAAAAACAGTATAGCATGATGATAAAAGGCTCCAAACTTAATGAAAAAGTTTTATCTTCAAAATGTTTGTTATTATTAAGAGGAAAGAAAAAAGTATTTTTTTAATTTATTTTTAAATAAATTTTCTTCCTTTCTAACACGTTCTAAATTTTGGTCCAAAATCTTGTTTTGTGTTTTGTCAACTGTGTATTGGACACTTTCGTGTAGCTGTTTCGTGACACATTAATTGGGAAATTCTTGCAAAAATCAAATAATTTTCGGATTTTAATGAAAATGAATGAATTTATTTTTAAAATTTTTATTTTTAGAAAACATTGGTAAAAATATTTTTTAAATCTGTTACCCCCACCCTGACACATAAATTAATTTCATTAAATTTTCTAGAATTTCAAATCATATTCAAATTGTTTTATATTACTTATAATTAATTGAAGAGAAGATTAAAAGGCTTAATACAAATCATCACACCAAAACTTTTTACAATAATTAAAAATAATTTTCTTTGTGTGTCAAAATGTTATATTTTTTTAGTATGGTGTATTATAAGTGATATTATGGTTAAAAGGTCACGTGTTTCAAGACTCCCCCCCCCGGAAAAACTTCTTGACATATAAACATTTTTGGCTGTGGCCAATTCTTTCATTTCACTGCTGTCCCTACGTTTCAACAGGCTTCTTTTTAAATCTGGAAGGGGTGATTTCCAATGTTTTTATTTCCTGTTCCACTAAATATTTAAAATTTTTCTATGTAATCATCTTACTTTATATAGTGTGTATACATTTCATAGTGTGTGTCAAATAATTTGTTTTATTTATTACTTTTTTTACTTAAAATAATTTAATTTCTTTTTAGTTTTTTAAGTTTCTTTTTTGTGAGTTAAATAAAATAACTTTAACAATTCATAAGCATCAAAGAAGTGCAATTAATAATAAAGAATAAAAATTAATACTAAATAAAATAGCATCAAATTTCAAACTGTAGAGTTACTTCTATCATTACATTTTATATTATCTCAGTTCAAAATTTAATAACTGAGAGTGAGATTGTAGAGGATTATTATTCAGGGTAACGTTAGGGTTTATCATCTATAGAGGTATGTCGGGATTAGCTACAATTTATAGAGTGAATTTGGTTGCCTGTTCAAAGTAATGTAAATCCTCAACATATTTAATTACTTCTTCAATGTATTACAGAGCAATGAACATAAATGAGAAATAACACAAAACAATATTATATAACAACAAACAAATTTTCATTTATATAGCAGAAGAAAATACGATTTATGCTGGAGTGAATTCAGATTTGGAAATGAAATCTATGTTTATATCTAGGTGTTTGCTTCAATCTTTGTATCTTTAAATCACCTTTTGGAAAAATCACCTAAACCTTTAAACATTTCCTTCTCCAACATCCGTGGCATTAGAACCAACTTCTACAGTGTGGAATCTTTCCTCATTGCAAAGTGCTCGGATATACTAGCCCTGTGTGAGACCAATCTTGACTCCTCTATCGCTTCCTCTGATCTCTCAATCCCTGGAAACCTTCCTCTCCTCAGAAAAGACTCTCTAACCCACATGCATGGCCTTGGTGTATACGTCAAGGACCATCTCCCTCTGGCTAGAGAGTGCTCTCTCGAATCGCAGGACCATTCGTACTTGTGTCTCCGGCTATCTCTTCTCAATGCTGTAAGCTATCTTTTCTTCCTCTATCGCTCTCCATCCTCTTAGGACTGTGGAATACTCAATGTCATTTCTAACAGCATAGACAAGGCCCTCTCTCTCCATCTGTCCGCTCACATATTTGTGTTTGGCGATTTTAACGCCCATCACAACAAGTGGCTTAAGAATGCTACTACCGATCTCGCAGGCATTCATACTCTCAACTTTTCAGTCTCTCAATCCCTCACACAGATAATTGATTTCCCCATGCATTTTGCTTACAACTGGGACTGTAAGGCCTCTCTCCTCGACCTGTGTTTTACCTCCATCCCTGAGTCTTGTAGTGCCATGCAGCTCTGTCCTATCGGTAATTCCGATCATGCTGTAGTGTCTGTTAGTATCTCCTTCAGCCCCACCCCCTGCAAGGAGCATCCTACCACCAGAATCTCATTCTGCTACCAACGAGCTGACTGGCACTCGTTTCGTGATTTCCTCCGCGATGTCCCCTGGGATGCTGTATTTAAGCTCCCCATTCAAGAATGTGCTTCAGAGGTCTCTTCCTGGGTTAAAGCTGGAATTGACGCTTTCATCCCCTCAAGGAAATTTAAGGTCAAACCGCGCTCCTCCTCTTGGTTCTCAGCTGCTTGCTCAGCCACCATTGCCCATAGGAACCACTTCTTCCACCTATTTCGTAGCGATATGTTTGACTGCAATAGACGCCTATTTGCCTCTGCACGTAACGAGTGTAAGCGTGTCCTCAATGAAGCTAAGTCACTATTTGCTGCTCGGATGAAGGAACGTATTGCATCTCGCAAATTTGGTACCAAGGATTATTGGCGGCTCTGCAAGAGCGTTCTGAACAATAGCAAACCCTCCATTCCTTTCCTGTTCAATCAGTTTGAGGTCCTGACCACCTCCACCAACAAGGCTGAATGCTTTGCTCAGAAGTTTTCTTCCAATTCAACGTTTGACTCTTCCGGGGTACCCATGCCCGATTTCCCTCCCAGAACTGAGGCCTTTTGAGCGGATTGCACATATCCCCATCATTGGTATTGGGCATTATCTCTAACTTAGATCACCACAAGGCTACTGGTGGTGATGGGATACCAGGCATTGTCCTGAAGAAATGCGCGCCTGAACTGGCACCTGCCTTCTCTAAATTATACAACTACTGCTTCAAGGAGTCTTGTTTTCCTGACTGCTGGAAGTCCTCATCCATTGTTCCTGTCTTCAAGAACTCTGGTGATCCCTCCGACCCTTCTAATTACCGTCCTATCAGTCTCCTACCCCTCTTCGGCAAAGTCTTCGGAGCCCTTATCAACACCGAAGTGATTAATCCCCTGATATCCCATGATCTGCTCTCAGACAAGCAGCATGGTTTCCGCTTTGCCCGATCTACAGCCAATGTGCTTACAGACATCACTGAATTTGTCTACCAAGCTATTCATAATAATGGTGAAGCTCGTCCAATGGCCCTAGACATCTCCAAAGTGTTTGATAGAGTTTGGTATGCCGGCCTTCTTCGCAAGCTTCAGGGTTATGGTATTACAGGTCAATTGTTTGACCTAATACAATCATTCCTGTCAAACCGTGAATTGAAGGTCGTTCTCAATGGATTCATCTCCAGCTCCTATCCCACTAACGCAGGTGTTTCTCAAGGCTCCATCCTAGGCCCTACTCTGTTCCTCATATTCATAAACGACCTTCCTGACACCATAGATTCCCAAGTCGGCATTTATGCGGATGACACCACAAATTACTCCTGCCTCAAACACAAATCTAGTGATGCTGACAAAGTTAACCTGGCAGTTCGACTTGAAAAGGACCTACAATCAGTTGTGAACTGGGGCAAGAAATGGTTGGTTAACTTTAACGCCTCTAAAACAAAACTGCTTCCTATTAACCACCACAGGGATCCATCCCTGCATCCCATTAGAATGTCTGAAGATCAACTTCTAGAGAGCTCCTCTCTGCAGCTGCTCGATCTCACGCTGTCCACTGATCTGAGATGGAACAAATACATCGAGTCAATTGCTTCATCCACCGCAAGGAAAGTTGGCTCCTTGTGCCAAGCCAGGAAATTTTTCTCCCCGGAATCGATCCTCCAAATCTATAAATCAACCATTCGCCCTTACATGGATTATTGCTGCCATATATGGTCTGGAGCCCCTGCTGTTTGCCTCAGGGTTCTTGATAAGATCCAGAGACGGATATGCAATGTAATTGGCCCTGATCTGTCATCTCATCTGCAGTCACTCTCTCACAGACGCGCCGTTGCCTCGCTCTGTCTTTTTTACAAATACTTTCACGGTAATTGCTCCGAGGAGCTGCTTTCGCTGGTTCCCAGCCCTCATGAATTTAAACGTCTTACTAGGCTGGCATCCCGTTCCCACCTCATCACCGTTGAAACTGTTAGATGTAGACGTCTCTTCTACTCCAATAGCTTCATGTCTCGCACATCTCGCCTGTGGAACTCCCTTCCTTATTCCTGTTTCCCTGACAAATATAATCTCCAACTATTTAAGTGTAATGTCAATCGACATCTCCAGTTGCCTTGATCTATCCACTTCCCTTCTCCACATCCTTTCACCTTTCATTCCTATCTGCTCTCGCTCCAAATCTTCTGTAACCCCCTTGCCTTTATCGATCCACTGTCTTTCTTTCTCCACATCCTCTCCTTTACCACTCCTATCTGCTCTTCCTCCAAACCTTCTGTAACCCCTTGCATGCTAGTGGCTTCCAGCCTTGCTTGGGGTGATAAGCTTAAAAAAAAAAAAAAAAAGATCACCCCCTGGTCGGCGGCTGATGAAGACAGGGTATGTTAAAAATAGGTGTTTGTTTAAATCTTTGTATAAACTCTTTTTGAGATGTTTGGAATGTACTTTGTAAGTTTAAGTGAAAGATTGTATGTTGAAGTTGTTGTGATGAAAAGTTCACAAAGTCAGTGAAAGTATTAATCTGTTTACGTGGAATTTAAACAGTTTTGTGCAATGTAATTTGGAATAAATTTAGTTGTGGGAAAAGTTGAATTGTTTGAGCAAATTCAGATGAGAAATAATGTTGTGTGATTGAGAACTTGAAGTGATAAGCAATTCTTCGCTCTGTAATAAACGAAGTTGAATATGAAGATGAGTGAGTGATGACTGAAGGTTTGGATTATGTTAAAAGATAACTTTAAGAACTTCAGATGTTAAAGTGATGTGGATTTGTTTAGCAATTAGTTTGTGGTCACGATGCTCACTAGCAAGATGAGTTTGTGTTCTGAATTTATTTACTTGGTTGGACATGTGATAGGCTTCAGAACATTAGTGCCAAAATATTTAACTCAATCACGAGATGAAAAATAGATGTGCGTCGGTGGATGGCAACGCCCACTTGATTGCTTATGAACCAATTAGCAAGCAAATTCTTGGAAAATATGTGTGGAGAATATGACTTTTGCAAAGAGTTTAACAAAATCTCGTAGTGATCCACTTTTAGATGGTGTTTGCACAGAAGTGTAGAATTACAATTATACATGTCGAAAGGAATTGTGATGGTTGCCGATTTACAGGCGCTGCTAGGTTTCTTTTAGACAACAGTTCAGTTTTAAAAACTAAGATTCAAAAGTGGGATAAATCTCATATTTTCACAAAACGTTCAAAATCAAGGTTAATAGCTGTAATTTTTTTACAAACTTTCATAAACAACTATAGAAAGATAATCGTATATCTTTCTAAATTTGCAAAAACTTCTTTTTTCGTGCAAAAACTTCTTGCATAAACTTTCTTTATGCGTCTTCCCGATCTTTTTCTTCTGTTTCTTCTTTTTCTCTTTCTTCTGTTTCTTCTTTTTCTCTTTCTTCTGTTTCTTCTTTTTCAGCAATAGTGGCAGCGGCAGTGGCGGCTTTGAGTTTTTCTTTGTTCAGTTCCCAGAAGCAGCTTACAATCATTCGCCTGTAAAAGCTGAAAGTCTTCTACTTTCTTTTACTTCTTTTTCCCCTCTAAGGTCAGCTCCCATCTGTCTGACAAACCAAACTTCTTAAATACACACAAATTAAAAAATATATATTTTAATATTCATTTCTTTATAAATTGATAAATGAGAAACATTATTACATTGTAGTTGATTCACATTTTAAGAATGTTGCAATTTTTCGTAAATAAGCAATCTAATAAATAAATAGTGTCCTTGTAAATTCTCTAAGAACAATGAAAATATATAAATTCAATTTCATGTTTGGGTTTTATTACAATTCTAATCATTGCTTAAAAAAACATTGGCAAGGGAGTTAAAAGGTAGGTAAATTAGTTTGTTTTAAAACTTATTGCATTGTAGATGGTTTATTATGATAATTTTGTAATTTTTTAAAAGAGACTTCTTTTCACATTTATTTGTTTAAAATGGTAAAAAATAAATCTTTATAAAAGGTAAATAATTTTTATGGTTTTTTATACTCTTATAAATAAACATTCAGTCAGTTATGTGCCATAAGTGATACAAGTTTAGGCAATCATGTATCGAAAAATACAAGTTTAGGCAATCATGTATCGAAAATCTGCCTCGTCAGTCATGTATCGAAAGATACATGAGGCAGATTTCTTTTCCCACAGTGAGTTGCCATTTCTTTCTGCGGTAGACCAGTTGCTATCCAAGGCTATAGAACCCGGTCTTGTCCTGCTATTTACCCATAGCTCGGGAGAGAGGAAAGGGATGATTCATACCTTCCGGCAAAGGCATTTAGCTGCTAGCACGTAAGTGAATGTAATAGATTCGACTCGAGTTCGAACTCGGCTCTCCGATTCCTCAATCCGAGCCGCTATCCATTACTCCCTTGCCTTAATTAAAATAATAGAAGTGTCAATGAAAAAAACGTCTTTTGCAGGCACGAAGGTCCATGTTTTTGCCCATATTTTTTGCAAGCCATTTAAAAAAATCATATGAACCCACTATTGGTGTGTAGTAAGAAAACATTTGCAAAATCAAAATTGCTTTTCGTTGAACTTCCAACTGTTAATTTATTGAAGATTAAATATTTAAAATATTAGTAACTGATTTACAATATTTTTTTCCTTTGAGAAAAGAATTTAAAATTCAAATCCATGTCGGCGTCCTTTATGAGACGCCAAGTCATAACGAACAAAAAGCGGAAAAGAAATGGAAGCCGATTTTTTTTTTAATAAATGGGTATTATTTTTTAGTTTGAGTTTAACTTAAGGTAGCTAAGTCAGTGTTTTGAATTTAAAGTTTAAATTCAAAAAAATTTGTGCTTACATTTGGATTATCATTTACCTTATTTAATGGAAGTAAGTATAAGATTTATTTATTTTAAGTTGCTATATTTTTTTATGTAGATTGTAAAAACAAATCTTTGGTCATCTGTAATTCATTCACTACACAAAAAAGAAAATACTCGCTCTTCTTCTATTAAAGTTTATTAAATATTTTCCTCTTTAAGTTTTTTTAACTTTTTTTTTCATTTAAATTTTATTAAGATTCTTCTGAAAAAAAATGCTTCGCTTCTTCCATGAGATTTTTATTTTCCAAAGATTTTTTTTTTTTTGCACGCCTCTGTTTTTATTGCGAAATTTAAAATTAAAATAATTTGCAATTATTTGTCAATGGCCACAAAATATTAATATTTTTCTTTGATATTCATAAGAATTATTCATTAATAAAATTTAATTGTTTTTATGAGTATTTTGTTTTTTTATTTTAAAGATTTGAAAACTATTTTTTTAGTTTAGTTTAACTACAATTATTAACGTAAAATTAAAAACATTTAAGAAGAAGAATGTTTTTAAATATAAATTTAATGATAATTAAAATTAAATTCTAAATATTTAATTCAGTATTTATTTCTCTTCATAATATTGATTGTTGAGTGTGAATGAAAATAATTCAAGTCATTTTTTCAGAATCGTCTTGGAAGTAAATTTTTGAAAAAGTATAGTAAAAAAAAAAGTTAGCTTAGTGACATTGATTCAACATTTTTCTGTTCAAAGTTTAAGTTTATTATTCAATATTTTCTTGTTAAAAGTTTATTCAATGTTCTTGAAAAAAAAAGCAAACAGTTGTTTTGTCATTCTTTAAAAACGATTTCACTTTTTACGCCCTGTTTAGTTTGTTTCTAAAAAGTTACGATTTTTTTACTTTTATTACCACATTTTCTTCCTATTGAGTGAACAGAATTGTAATGATTTACTTATTAAAATTAACGAGAAAAAAATGACATTAATAAATTAAATAATAAAGTTAATGTCTAGTTTCTAATTTGTTCACTTTTTTTTTTAATATCGACATACATTTTATTTTTATTTTATTATGTCATTAAAAACATTATTAAATAAATGGCTTTTTCATTAATTTTGTAATAATGATGACACATTGGTTCTATCTTATTCTTAATCTTTAATGGAAAATTTCTAAAATTATTAAACATTAATATTTGTTTATTTTGCCTTTTTTTAAGAAATAATAAAACACAAATAAAAAAAATTATTCTATGAATGCATTTTTGTTCTTTTGCTAAATTTTCAGTATAAGCACCAAAAGCCCCAGGTATTAAGAATGTACCATTCTGGTTTGAAATTAAATATCCTTACCTGCCCCAGGGCCTTGTCCCTGTGTGCTGGTGGCATCATGATTACGACTAGCTTGAACTGACTCTGACCAGTTTGGACCAGCTATGACAAGCCAAGACCAGCGATGACAAACTTAGACAAGCTTGGACTAGGTCAGACTAGCATAGACCAGCGGCCCGAGCGAAAACACTCGGGTCCCAACGTTAAAAACTGACCTTGTGTCACAACCTGACTCAGTGGGAGGTCAAGAAAATATCTACTTACCTGGCACAGGGCTCCGTCCCTGTGCTGGTTGTATCACAGCTACAACTAGCTTGGACCGGCTCTGACCAGTTTGGACCAGCAATGACTATCTTAGACCGGCATGGACAAGCTATGACCAGCGGCCCGAGCGAAAACACTCTGGTCCCCACGTTAAAAACTGACCTTGTGTCACAACCTGACTCAGTGGGGGGGTCAAGTAAATATCCTTACCTGCCCCAGGGCCCCTTCCCTGTGTGCTGGTGGTATCATGGCTATGACTAGCTTGGACTGTCTCTGACCAGTTTGGACCAGCTATGACTAGCAAAGACCAGCTTAGACCAGCAGCCTGAGTGAAAACACTTGGGCCCCCATGTTAAAAACTGACCTTGTGTCACAACCTGACTCAGTGGGGGGGTGTCAAGTAAATATTCATACTTACCTGGCACAGGAGTTAACGGTGATCAGCTAGGCTGTTCTCCCAGAGTGAGGCACTTTCATTGCACTCCGGTTGGGTTGACCTTTGTGATCGCCCCAAATGTGGGCGACTCGGGTGCGCTATTTCTAAGTGTTTACGCTCACCCCGATAAACAATCCAAAAACAGACTTTTTTTCCTTCTGAATTTGAATGCCTTCCATCATCAAAAGTGGAATATTACTTTATCCTGAAATAAATTGAATCTTTTCTGCAATTCACAAGATGAAAAATTACTGAAGCCTGATACAAGCATTTCTTAACCACAGGGTCCTGTTTTTCTGACATGTTAAATTGATTGATTGGCAGCCTAAGGTGTTGAAAAGCTAAGTATGGTTGACCAGAAATTGACATAAATTTACAAAATCTAAGTGAACACATCATTTTCTTTTATTTTAAACTACCTAGTAATTTTTAAAAGTTAACATATTTTTAGTAATTATATAATATTTTATTGAATTTTAGTTACTTATATATTTATTTATAGCCTTACATTTTCATCAAAAAAGTTTCACAAAAAGAAACTTAAAAAAAGTAAAAAATTACTAACAAAAAGAAATACTTAAAGTATACCCCACACTAAAATAAATAAATAAAATATTTAATGAAATAGGAATTAAAAAAAAGTAAGAATTACTTCAAATTTTAAAGTTTAAAATATATGGGATTTATGCATAGATAACTACATGAGATTTGCTAAAAAAGAGCATAGCATGATGAAAGAGACGCCAAATTTGACGAAAACAAAATTTTATCGTCTAAGCAAGCCAAGCGTATGGGGGTGGCTATCCCACTCCAGAAAGTAGGGCCCTGATATTGTTATAGTCAGTATTGTGATTTTTATCTGGACCCTACGATTAAGTTATTTAAAAATATAGAGAATGGGGCTTAGCTCCCAAATCCCCACTCCAGAATGGCCCAATTGACTTTTACTAGCTATCAAATTTTTCTAAATTCATATTTTTGCATCGTAATGTAATGTCATCTAAATTACCAATAAAAATTCAAATTTCTCTGGTATTTGAGAGAAACTTTATTTTCTAAGTCGTAATCTACAATGTCAATCTAGTTATTTCTGTTTCCAATCTTATATTTTTTTAGTTTTAGTGTTTAGAAAAGTAACCAGTCACGTCATTCCCACCAAAAATCATTGTGCTTCATTCTCTTACCGATTGAAGAGAAAGTAAATATTGATATCACAATGTCTCTCTTACAAGAGAGACATTGTGATATCAATATTTACTTTCTTTAAAACTGAAAATGAATAGGGTGTTTTCAAGGCGATTTTAGTTATCCTGAGAAATGTAAACTTATTTTCCCGCTATGAGAACACCAAATATGGTGGCCAGTCATGTAAGTTGTTAAAAATTTGTTTTAAATAACTGATAATAAAAATGGTTGAAAATATTTTTTCTTCAATTTTTTTAAAACTTTATTCTCAGATTTTTAAAATAACATCTTGAACTCAATTTTTCTTTATTCAACTAAAGTAATGTTAAAAAAAAAAAGACGCTGATTAGGGGGTCATAAAAAATGAGGCCATTTCGAAAATGTGAATTGACCCCGTTGTCACCTGAATTGGTGCCAATTGTCTGGCACGACCGCAAAATTGGGCAAATGACTCGGTCAACAGCCGAAATTTCAAAAGGATCGGTTAAAAAAATTCAACTCGCTCAAAGAGCAGTAGAGATTAAGAGAAAAGAAGACAAAGTACAGTGTAACCCGGATATAAGAGAAACCCGGATATAAGAGAGATTTTCTATGGTCCTGTCCTCCCTGATATAAGAGAGTTCGTTTTGAGTGACAGTGTGATGTCGTAAATCGGTCAAACAGAGGTCAGTTAGAGAGAGAGTGAAGTTCAATGACTTAATCTTGACTAGTCTAGAGACAGGGTGTGTCCAATCTGTGTCTGTAGGAGACACCCTCTACCTTATGATTTTGCTTTGTGTGTTTAAGGGTAGCGCCGCCTGCTTTTTTGCCGACTTTGCTTGTCGTTGCATTTACTGGACAGCACTTTCACTTTACCCACTGTTCTGCCGAGTCAGAAGTTTGTCTGTTTGTTAATTTTGCCACTGAAAACCGTTTGCTTGTGATCATTGTGATTAGTGATGTCGGCGTCTCAACGAAAAACTCTGAGCATTTCTGAACAGTTGGAGCTCATCGACGATGTCAAAGTGAAGAAACTCAAACTGGCCGCTGCAGCCAAAAAATACAGAATCGGTTATTCAACAGCAGCAAATATTCTCAAGAAAGAAGACGATCTCAGATCTTGCATACAAATGAACGGAAACACTAATCGGAAACGAAAGCACCAATCCGTGCACAAGGACGTTAACGAAGCGCTTACACAATGGTTTATGCAAGCATGTGCTCATGGAACTACCGTCACCGATCACGTCATCAGGCAGAAAGCATCACAACTGGCCGTAAATCTTGAAATTGATTTTGAACCGAGCAATGGCTGGCTCATGCGCTGGAAGCAGGCCAATAACGTTTTGTTCAAAAAATTTCACGGCGAATCAACGTCAGCAGATCACGGTTCTGCCAACGAATGGGTGACAAACGTTTTGCCGCAACTTTTTCGTGGATATGATCCAAAAGATGTTTGGAACTGTGATGAAACGGGAATTTTCTACAAAGCCATGCCGTCTGGATCTTTGCGATTTGCCGGCGACGAACAGTCAAATGGGACAAAAGTTCCCAAAGACAGACTCACGATGCTTCAGTTCACAAACATGGACGGCAGTGAAAAGCAAGCTGTAGTTGTTGGTAAGTCGGCAAAACCACGCTGCTTTAAAAATGTCAAAACTCTGCCGTTTTCTTACTTCACTAATTGTAAAGCCTGGATGACTAGTCAGCTGTTTACTGACGTTATGAAAACACTTGATCGAAAAATGATTGCTCAAAATTGAAAGATTATTCTGTTTTTGGACAATGCAATTTGTCATAACTTACTGCCGGGTACAAATCTGTCAAACATCAAATTGTCGTTCATGCCACCAAACACCACCAGTCTCATTCAACCTTTGGATCAAGGCATCATTCATTCATTCAAAGCGTATTATCATCGGGAACTTGTTCGAATGCAAATCGCAGCGATCGATGCTACACCGCCAGTGCCGCTGTCCGAAGTGGCCAAGCAGATAACTGTTTTGAAGGCCATGCACATGATGAAACAAGCACATTTCATGGTCAAACCGTCTATAATTCAAAATTGTTTTAAAAAGGCCGGCTTTGTCATTGAATCACAGGCTGAAGTGGAAGAAATACTCGACGAAAATCAAGTTTCTCCACCATCGGGCATGAAGCAAACAGATTTTGACGAATTTATCAGCTTCGACGACCGTACACAATGTTATGGAGAACTGACTGACACGGACATCACACGTGGTATAAAATCGGATGATCAAGATTTTGACGAAGATGATGATGCTGAAAGCATAAGTTCTGAAGTTTCTGAAAGTGACAAACCAGTGCCAAATTCTCTGGCTGCATTGAATGCGCTTGAAACTCTGACAGCCTACTTTGAAGCCAAAAGCAGTAATCCTGATGGCACATTGAAAATGATTTACGGACTGTATGAAAGTGTTCATGATGTTAACAAAGAGATTTCTGCACAATCAAAAATGACTGACTTTTTTAAGAAAAAGTAATTTTTGATTGAATTATTTGTGAAAACTGATTGAAAATGTATTTTTGTTTATGTTTTTGTGTTTTTTATGTCTATAACTGTTAAATAAACTAGTGTTCTGTACGTAAAAAGCGTTATATGAAGTGTTCCCATACTTACCTAAACAAAATAGACCAAACCCGGATATAAGAGACTTCTTCTCCGGTCCCGACAACTCTCTTATATCCGGATTGAACGGTTACTGGAAGTTCAACACGTCTCTGCTCGAGTTGAAAGATAAATATTAAAATCAAAGTGTAGTATCTGTTCTTATCAGCTTAATATCTGATATGTCCCCGATTTGGGGACTTCGATATTAAACTGATTTTTGGAACATGGCGAAGAGTTAGGGGTTTGCTCCGTCTTTGCCATGGGTTGGCCTGGTATTGTAGTACCTCCAGGAATCAGCCCAGTCTCCCTCACAAGGGGGAGATAAAAATCAATTCTAAAAACAGATCATTTCTCCCGCCTCCCCCTTACTGCTCTTGTCTATGATCTTATTTATTCTTATGAAGATGTGTAAATAAAATGCCTACAATTTTTAATTCTTGACTTTCTTTTCCTTTTACTGCTGTTTAACAAACTGACAACTGCTCATGACTCGGGATTCTGAAGGAATTTTCATTTAGGTTCCTTATTCTGAAAAAAAAACAAACTTGCCAAATCATTTGTAGTTCTTAGTAGTATTGAAAAGGGAGCATCAAAATGCTTAAGTAACAAATTAAAATAAATGTATTTTTTTATCACAGTTTTTTTTTTTTCCATTAGATCATCTTGAATATTTTTTATACAGTTATTCTTCAGAATAACTTTAAGAATTGGTCTCTATGCATTCATTTTTTAGTGCATTCTAACAATTCACAATCAAGTTTTATTTTAAAAATTTCATGTTTATCACTTTTTTGATTTTCCCTTTTATTTTGGTTTATGATAAGCAGAAAACAAATGTTGGTCAATTTTTGAAACAAAAATTCATAGAAGTTTCTTCATTTGTTTATTGAAGCAAAACATTTTTTTACAATCCGATCCTGAGCCAATGGATGATTCTGACTCCAAACCACAACATTATCAGAAAATAGCATTGATAACTATAGTAAATTTAAAGCCAAAGTATCTAAAATTCAATAAAATATTAGAATATTTTCAAAAAATTTTAAATATCACTGGATTTTTAAATATAATATAATCAAAGGTGCTCACATTATTCTTCAATTATTTTTTACAGATGAAGCTCCTGTAGATTAACATCCATCTGTCATGAAGCTGTCAACATCTTAAATAAACAGTTGCCACAGTTTTAAAATGCAATTCTGCAATATATTAAACAAGTAAATAATATCTGTATCAAATCGGATTAATTTTTACATCGGTTAATATTCCTCAAATATAGTTTCAGAAAAGTATATTTTGGGAATTCTTTTTAATAAAGAGAATTACATTGTCATATACAAGGGCTAAAAATGGCACCAAAATCAGTTTTTTTTTGTTTTGTTTTATTAGCAAAAAAACAATCTTAGTCAATTTAAATTAGTTTTGAAATAGAGTAAAGTATTTCACCAATTGGAAATATTAAATTTAATCTATTAGTTTGTGATGAAAAAGCTTTAAGAAATTAAAAATCATTTTAAACCTTTGATATCGCAAATCTGTGGAGGTATCTATAATAACGTATTTAGAAAATGTCTTATAATTTTATATCCTATAAATTTCATTGTTTACAAAATATATTAAAAGATAAAAACTGTAAATAGTTTTATGTTGTCAACCAAAAAGTAAAAAAACTTTATTTTGAAATAAGTTTATTTTTCATATCAGTAAATCTTTTAAAAGTATTTCAGATTTAAAATTAAAATAGCACATTTTATCTGATGTTGATTTTGATGTATTTCTCTTTGTGTGCGAATAAAATTATATGATGATATGAAAACGTTGCTTGTTTTGTTTCCTTGCTTGTGTTTGGCCTATGTTAATTTCTACTTTGATTTTAAAAATAAAAACTTTCTTAGCATCAATGTTTTTTCTATTTGCTTTATTTCTTTGTGTAAGTAAAGAATGAAAATAGAGAAATGAATTTAATAACTTTTAATTTGACAGTGTAATGATTCCTTTCTGTTTGAATGTTTGAGATAAATTCTTCTACACTGACATTGTCGTCATCTTGGTTGTTATAGTCACAATGCAGGATCATCTTTAACAACTGCATGATTAGCACAAATACCCTTAAGATCCAGTATTATAAAAATATGGTATTATAGGTTTCTACCAATAACCCATTAATACCGATCTATCCCATTTTGGGGTTGGTGGGCATTACTAGCAAAAACATTAATTTGTATAAAGTCCAACAAAATGACTCCAAGGACTGCCTATAGCAATCATGACAATATGTATTAGGTTGGTGCAAAAATAATGTCGTTTTTTGACGTTCAAGATCATGTCAAAAAACGACATTATTTTTGCACCAACCTAATACCTCATATTATCATCAGTAAATTCCACAAACTCAAAATTTAAACGTGGCTTCCCCCCTCCCCTTAATTTATAAAAGAAAAATACAATTTAATATTGTTTGAAAATGAAGTGACACATTTCCAGTTGTTATGAAACTTTGACATGATTGTTCAAATTTCAAATCTGCAAAAAATCATTAAGCTGTCTATTTCTATTGCAGATGAAAAAATTTGGCCTGAAATATTTTGGAAAACTAAAATTTGTTGCTAATTAAGTTGATGGAAAAGATAACACTTGTAGAGAAAATAAAATGTAAATTTTAGTATATAGTTTTCATTGTATTTATAACTTGGTTTTTGTTATCGATCTGTTTTCCTTTTTTTTATCCATCTGTTGCTACAAACAAGCTGACGACTGTTTGAGATTATTTCTTATTTTAACAAAATAACTGTTGAAATTTGAAGCAAGGGACCAATATGATTTGATATTATGGACTGAAAATTATGAAAGAAATGGCGTTGTTATTTCTCCCTGTAGACTGCAATTTGTGAATTCAAACCAAATGAGGCCCATGGCCCATTTATCAATTTATTAATTGATGCCAGTGGTGTATATTCAATAAGCATCATCATATGTAATAATATAAAATATTAGATTTTGTAAAATATTTTAAATTTTAAGTAGTAGTCATCGTGTAATTTTATTATAATTATCTCCTCCTTACTTAAATTTCCCAAAATATCAGGCTCCCAATACATGTGTCCAAAATCTCATAAAAAAAAACAAGCACATACACATGCACACACCAGGCTCTCCAGCAATTCCTAGTTTTTTTTGGTCGTTTCTAGTTTTTCACAAAACCTTCCTAGTTTTTTATTCTGAAAAAAAAATTGTAATCCATTTCTAAAATGTGTTTGAAGTATTTTGCAGAATGGAATCATAAGATGTTAAGATTAAATATAGACCTATAAACTATAGATCTTAAAAGTATTTGGGTATAAAACCTGAAGATTTATTAGCAATTTGGGGTTACAAACCGTGAAAATATATATTCTTTATGAGTGTGGGGCTTTGCCTATTCTGTTTGGGAACCCTCTGTTTTGCTTTGCTGTGATCAGTGACTGAAAATCAACTTAAAGTTGTTATAACCTATAGTTACTGTAGCATAGCTTTGGTGGTGAAAATGCCTTTGCTTGTGTACTTGTCTGTGTCCTGTTTGCATGATACCAATCCTATTTTAGTATTAACATGTAATCCCCCTTTAAGTAATAATATACATCATAGTTCTGCTTGGCTTGCATGTTTAATATATGATATTGTGTAAATATCTAACCCTTTCATACTATGCTTGCTTTAAAACCACTTTCTTGTCTTTGTTATCTTTCTTTTCAGAAATGAAGTAGTTTGCTTAGCTATCAACATTACTAATCATGCCTAGTGGAAAAACCAAATTTAACCATGCTTGGCTTAGTAAACTTGACAATAATGGCCAACTGCTGTCCAAATGGTGTAAAGAGGATTCTTCAAACAGCTTTGCTGGCTTTTGTGTACTGTGTAAAAAGAGCATCTCATGTTCAACTACTGGAGCTATACAACTCAATGGTCAGAGACACAAGGATAAACTCTCTGATCCCAAGCAGAAATTGTTGATGCCAACCAGACAAGTGGCCACTACCAGCAAGCAAGGAGGAGGAGATGTGGAACAAAAAATGTATCTTCATCTGGTGTCTGTCAGTGACCAAGTAACAAAAGCAGAAGCACTGTGGGCAATGCAGGTTGCTGCTGGAGGGTACTCCTACACATCCTGTGAACGTATTGCTGGACTATTCAAGGCAATGTTCCCAGGAACCATCTCTGACAAGTTCACCATGAGCAAATCAAAGGTATCATACGTGATATCAGATGGACTTGGACCATACTTTTGAAGAGAGACCAGTGCAAAAATAAGAGCAGCACAATGACCTTTCACAATCCAATTTGACAAAACCGGCAATGCTCAACACAAGAAGCCGTGTGATATGCTTGTTCGATTTTGGAATGAACAAAAAGGTGGAGTAAGTACCATATTTCTGAAAAGCCTTATGATTGGACATGCTAAAGCAGAGACTGAATACTGTGATTATAGATGCTGTGACAGAAGATGGATTTGAAATGCCATTAGCTCAGCTGATATCCTTAGGTAGCGATGGTCCAAATGTTAATAAAACAATATGAAAAGCTGTACAAAGTCATCTGAAAACAGCTGGATTGCCAGGACTGATATCTTTCGTGTCATGCACACAGTGCATAATTCCTTTCAGGAAAGGACTTCATGTTTACAGAGAAAATGCTGAACAACTAGCAATTGATATTTTCCAGTGGTTAAAGATGCACATCTGTCAAATGGAGGACTACAGCCTTACTCTAGAGGATCTTGGTTTAAATGAAGAGTTCTTCATTCGGCATGTACAGTGTCGGTGGTTGACCCTTGTACCAGCATTGGAACGTCTTCTCAAACATTGGAAACCTCTTTGTAAGTACTTCCTAACAGATCCTCCCAAGAAGAGTACAAAGGATCGCACCAATGCACAGCTGAAAAAGAACACCAGATACCAAAGGATATGCTAGTTTCTCTCCAGCAAAGAGTGCCTGGCACAGGTTCAGTTCCTGGTATGTGTTGGGCCTTTGTTTGATCCTTTTCTTCAGAAATTCCAGAAAGAAGAGCCAATGATCCATCTCCTGTATGAAGAGTCATCAACATTGTTGAAAACCTTCCTCAACAGATTTGTTCAGACTGATGTAGTTGGGAACAGAACAGGATGAAAGCTTCAATACATTGATGTTTTTGACAACCAGAATTTAGTTGAACTTGAAGACGTGGAAATAGGTGCAGACACTGAGAAGACCTTAGGAGCTCTTGATGAAGGCAAACAGAAGGTGAAACTGTATGACATAAGAAAATTCTACCAATCAGTCAGCGCCTATCTCCAGATAAAACTACCCCTGAATGACACAATCATCAGATGTGTTCAATGTCTTCATCCTGAGGTTAAGGACCAAGACAAAGCCCAACAGCTCCTCAGAGAACTCTGCTCAGCATTGCCCTCCATAGAAGATTCCATTGTTTCAAAGATCATTGATGAATGGAAACTATACAGGTCAGAGCAAGTGGATGAAAGTGGGATGTACAACAAGGATGGCCAACTGATCAGGATAGACCACGACTGGAATGTCATTTTCAGCTTAAAGAATGCTAGTGGGGAGATAAAGTATGCTAATTTGAAGAGAGTTGTGATGACCTGTCTCTGCATTTCACATGGGAATGCTGATGTAGAAAGGAGCCTTTCTGTGAACAAGAAGTTGGTCACTCCTGAAAGATGTTGTTTGTCAGATGAGTCAGTTAATGGACTGAGACTCACAAGAGATGCTGTCAGCATGTTCCAGCATGTCACAGACATCCCCATAACCAAGGACCTTCTGGCTGCAGTGAGACAAGCCCACCAAAATTATGAAACAAGGCGAGAAGCTGAAAGGAAAGAGGAGGAAAAAGGAAGCTGCTCTCCAGAAACAGGAAGAAAAAGAAAGGATTGAAAAACGGCAGCAAACCAAACGAATGCTTGATGAAAAGGAGAAAGATGTTAAGAGTGAATTGGAACTGAAGACAGAAATGGAGAAGGCAAATCAGATCTTTGAAGAAGCCAATTTAAGATTATCTGAAGCTATAAAGTCTATAAATTTCAAAGAAATGAATATTAGTCGGGGTCTGTTGGATGTTGCAAAGGCAAATCTTCAGAAGATAACAGCTGCTATTAGCAAATGCATTGAAGATAGAAATGACATTGGAAAGAAGAGACTGCGATTGATAAACTCATTTATGAAGAAGTAAAAAGGACTGTTAAACTAACCCCTTCCACTGTAATGCTTGATACTTTATATGTACCTGTTCATTTTATATGTTTTACAAAGTACATGTTTATGTTTAATATACTTGTCACCTTATGTTTAGTTTTATCATTATGAAACTGTGTTCAATAATAGTTTTTTATGAAACCTGAAGTAATGTATACTTATCATTATAAAAGGAATATGGCCCTGCTTCTATTTGTTTGAAATATCCAATCTTTGACTTAATAGAGTAATCTTACATGAAAATGGAAATATATTTTATTAATATGTTACTGCATTTTTATCATACCATCATTGTTTTGTATAAAGATTTTGTTCTTTGTCTATATTTTAAAATAAACCTTTCAAATTGGGTCAGTGTTGCTGAATTAGAGCTGAAAAAGAATGTGTTATGTCAGCAGAACATCTGTATGATTGTCGTAATTAATATCATCTAAAAGGTAAAAGCATGTTTAGCTGAAAAATTCCTAGTTTTTCATTGAAAAAATTCCTAGTTTTTTCCTAGTTTTTCAATATTCTTGGCTGGAGAGCCTGATACACACACACAGACACATCCATGTTAACATGCCTCCTTGTAATATTTTAAACTAAACATGTAATATTTACTTCTAATCAGATTAAATAACTTTTAAATCGGTTAATATTTTTCTCAAATAACATTTCAGAAAAGTATGTTTTATTTTTTAAAAGATAATTATGTTGTGTTGATTGATTTATCAATATGGACAATTTTTATAGATTTTACTGATAATCAAAAAAAACAAAAACATTCCAATCGGTTTGAAATAGAGCAAAGTATTCTTGTTTATTGGAAATATTAAATTTAATCTATTAGCGTGGAATTAAACCTAAAATAAAAACTTCCAGAAAGATCTATATTTCTGAGAAGAGGTATTTATTTACACTATTCGGAGTGTTGTTCTCATCTTTGTTGCCATATTCACATTTCAGCTGTTGTATGCTGCAGCCTTCTGCAGGTGAAAAATGTTTCATTTTTTTAAAAAAAACCTTTTAAACTTTAGGTATTGCTTTTCTTTTTTTTTCTTTTTGAGATACCAATGTTAATATTTAACAAAGTAAATACTGATATTGTGTTTGACCCCACATTAAAACAAGCAAAACATGCCAACTTGGCAATCAGTACCATTTTGTGCACTCTGAAATAAAATCTTTATAAAAACATGTTCCTGTGTCAAAACACTTTTATTATTAATCGTGTCATATGCTTACTGTCAACCTCTTGAAAGATCTAGCCACAACTATATCAATATCCTGGTTGCCAAAAGTCATTGTGCTTTTTTATTCCTGTGATAAGTTAAAACTGTAACGCTCAATTCAAACCTAATAGAAACTTACCGATTAGCCATCAGTGACATGGTGTTAAGCAAATTTATTGCGAATAAATCCTTGCAATAATTTAGAAGGAAAAACTATCAATGCACATTCAAAAGAATGGCATTCTGAAAGCTATTTCACCATCATGGACCCATTAACTAAATCTTGTACTCATTTATTTAAGCTAAAAATTAAGCCATGAATTAATGACATAATCTACCACTTATCTCCCATTACTAACCAGATGATAAAATATTGGATCAGTTCTTATAAACATTACTAAAATAATTGAATTCATATACAATTTAATTAATCAATTATTCATCTATAAATTGTTATTTAATGTTGGAAAATTATATTTGCTGCTGTTTATCCTTCTTTCATTGTCTAACCACTCTGATGATTTTTGCTATTTAAAACCTTGCAGATTACTAATCAGTGGACAATATATATTTTTGTTCATTATCATGCAACCAATTATTAATTACCGTACAAAAGATATTGCGAGATTTTATTATGTAACGGTAATAGTATCAATAGTGTAATTATTGACACATATTTTTATATGTATAAAGATTACCATAAAGAACAGTTTGCAGATAAGAGAAAAAATTGTAGTAAGTTATAAAGAGAACATAACATTGGAAACTGAAAAAACTTGAACAGAAATCCTAGAACAAGTAAAAAAGATAAGGAAAATATTGGCAAGATCCAAAAAAGAAAAAAAAATGTGCTCAAGAATATCTTAAAAAGTGATTTGAGAAATATTAAGTCATAGGCAAGAAAAGTGGATTGACCAGCAAGAAACTAAAGTTGGTGTTGTAAACAGGGAAAAAAAAAGATGTAGAATATTAACTAAAAGACATGAAGTCAACCAAACTCTTAACTTCAATTAAACATCATAAAGAGAAATATGCAAGTTGAACAACAAGTATCTTCAGTTAGGATTGTTGACAATCAAATTTTATTGAATATTAAAATTTGGCATGAATTTTTCTTAAATAAATTATAATTATTCAAATTTAATTCAATATGATTTTATTCTAAAAATTTATTTTAATAATCGACTGATTATTGTAAGAAGTGCCCAAACAGACTTTGTGGGCTGAGGTAAATCGTAATGATTAAGTGCTAATTTCAAGAAGTGCTCTTGTTTCTGTGCTGGTTTGAAAACCCCCTGTTAATATTTCTCTAAATTTTAGCAATTATCAGTAAGTTTCTAAGTTCATAAAATGACATTTACCGCTCTGGCTGGTGAAAGCAGTAATGACTGCATTATTGCAATAAATGTCAAGAAATCAAGAAAAGTAAAAATTATTCATTTCAATTTTAGTTCAATGCATATTTTCTGTTTTCACAGAAAAAATTGTGATGTTTGTGAAAATTGATTTGTATTTTTACAGTAAGATTTTCAAACTCTTTGAGATCTTTTAGAATTGCTGATGAATTTGATTAAATAGTAAAGATGTTTTTGAAGAATTAAAAAATGCAGTTTTATTCCATTTTTTAGTGGCAACATTTTTTAAATCTTTTTTTTCTTTTTTTTAAATTGCAATTGTTTGTTTTTATTTTTATTTTATGGAAGCTCAAAATGAAACTCTAAACTAAAACATTAAGATATGTCCCATGACTAACACATTTCTGCACTGAATGTTAGTTTCTTGATTGTGCTAATTATGGTCTTCCATATTTAAGTGAATTTTAGATAGGAATTTTGCATAGTAAGCATGTGATTGTAATGCTTGACCTTTTGAACAATGTTGCTTGGGAAAATAGATTTTTTTTTTTCTCAAAAGTAATATATACTGCATTTTCCATGTATTTTATATATATATATATATATATATATATATATATATATATATATATATATTACAAAACTTAATTTTAAATTGAGTCTATTAGAAATGATAAATTCTATATTTCTGAAGCATAGAACGTATATTTTGCAAGATTCCTAAATCCAGCCATTCCTATGAAGGTAAAAGAAACCTCAGTATTTTATGTTGTAATTTGTAAATTAAGGAATTATCATTGTTTGCCTTGTTATTAGGAAGAGCATGCTCATCTATAGAACAAGAGCATGCTAATTCAAAAATGCTATATTTTCCATCACACAAAGTGAATGTTTTGCAAGATTCATAAATATAGTAATCATATTACCCTAACACTAAACCTGCCAAGAAAACTATTAAATTCCGTTTTATATTATACACTATGCATTTTTTTTTTGTCAGACATCCCAAAGTTCATCTGAAAATAAATAAATGTAAAGGTGAAATAAATACATAAAGCCTTCCAATCATTAAATTGACAGAAGGTAACATTAAATGTTTTCTTCTTTTTCTGACATAGATTATGTTTGTTTTGCAAGGGACATAAATTACATGCACACTTAAAAGAAAGAACAACTTTATTGTTCAATTTCTAATGCACTTGTTTTGAAAGAAAAAAGATTGTTCACAAACTTAGATTAAATAAAGGAAGTTTTCACATGCTCGTTTTGAATGATTAAAACTTCCAGTAACTCATGTTTAATTGGAAAGGAACTTTAGAACAAGGAGTAAACAATATATTTTGTTGTGTATTATGTGCATTTTTTAACGATTCCAATAATGATGGGGGCAGAAAAAAGAAAGAACTCTTTGAAATATTAAAAATAATGTTCCATAATTAAATTTTGAAAACAATTAGAAAAAACGTTTATTATTTTTCTATGCATAATATGCATGTTTTCAAATTTGGCAATTGAAATCAAAAGAAACTTAAAATCAAAAAGGATTTTTTCTATGGTATGATGTGTATGTTTTCAAAGATTTCAAAATCCACCAACTCCTATGAAATTAAAAGAACACTTAGAAATGTGCAGGATGCATTTTATAATACAACTCGGAAGACTTGGAAAAATGAATAAATATATTTTCCTTTTGTATGAAAAATATTTTCAAAGATTTAACAATCTGGCAACTCCTGTAAGAGAATACCTATAAGACAATCTATTTTAAACATGCCATAATCCAGCAACTCTAAAAAAATGTAAAGAAGAAAGGGTAAATTCAATATTTAACTGTGTATAAAACATAAATTTTAAAATCTGGCAACTCATTAAATAGAATGAATTATTAAATACTATATTTTCTTAAAATGTGCAGGTTTCAAAGAGCTGATAATTCAGCAGAAATGCATATTAAATTAAGACATTAAGTAACATTAAATGTATTTTTATAAATACACTGCGGATAACTTGAAATCATATTAGCAGAACCTTTAGAGCAAATACAATGTCTCCTGGGTTTCAAAGGATCTATGAAATTTAGAGTACAAATTAGAAGGAACAAAGAATATGTTTCCAGTATATAATGTGCATGTCTCAAAAGTATGATAATTTGGTAAGACATTTTAAATCAAAGAGAATCCTTACAAGGAAATATAAATACTATATTATCCTCTGTATAAGTTTCAGGTTATCAAATGATAAGCATTCAACTGTAATTCCTTTTAGAAAACCTTTCGAACAGAATGAATGCCATATTCTTGTGTACAATGTCCATGATTTTAGATTTTTGAAAATCTGTCGAGAGGCTCTTGGAAGAAAGAAGAAAATACAACAATTTCCTGTTTAATTATCACTCCGATGGGAAACAGCGCAAGGGAGGCAATTCTGATTGCGTAACAATCTCAGTTATTTCCCTTTTATTAAAAGTCTCCAATACCTCATCACTTCTAATTGGTTCTTGCACAGTGGCATTGCGTGGGTTGTTCTCACCCCTGACAAAACAAGTATTACACTCCCTTCCAGTATTAAAGCCCACTCTATGTATTTTATTTAGATAAATACTGATGTAATTAGAGTAAAATACATTAAAGCCAATACAATCAAATTTGTATTCACTGTAAGAAGGAAGATGCACTTCTTTATTTATTATGTATATTTTTTTATTTGAAATTTTGTGCCATAAATACCTAGATTGCTTGGAAATTTGATATTTTTAAACGTTAGTAATTTAAATCAATTCAAAAATACTTTCATTGGTTATAAATAATCGAATCTTTACATAAAATATGTCTTTATATTAGCACACTCTGATAAAGAATTCCGGTTTAAAATTTTTATGATATAATTTGATCATTCATTGAATTACTGCGCATGTTAACAATTTTAGTGTAATTCCAGAAAGAAGGAATCAGAAAATAGATTGGGATAAGTAAGAATTAAGAAGCAGTATTAATTTTTAAAAGTTTGGAAAAAGATAGAAGAATCTGGGCAAAGTTTAATAAGTGTACCTATTAAAAAACCCCTGCAAACTTGGACCTTCATGCCTGCAAAAAGATGATGTGTCAAAAGGATGGTTTCTCCTTGAGACTGCTATTAACTGCCTTCACTCCTTGGCAATGTTTATTGTCTTAAAAAGCGATGATTAAAATTGTAATAAAACCTAAACATATAAAAGTGACTTTATACGTTTTCTTTGTTCTTGAGAATTTACAACAAAAATAATGAACATTATTTATTTAATAGCAAATGACTAATTAGAAATTTTATGCAAATGATTTTATTTTGAAAATGCTTTGGAATTTTTATTTGATCAAACAATTAATGACTGATCCTTTGAAGAGTCTAGAAAGCAGTTCTCATGATGTTTCTAAAATTATGCAATAACTACTTGGATTCCATTCCAAGTAATGTAAAAGCAAAGCAGAATTTTAGAATCACTTTAAAAGTTATTTTTAGTGGATACTTGTATTTGAGTAGGCCTTGCATCTATTTATTAAACAGTATATTTATTTCTGTTCACTTGCTGGCCTGAATATTAGAAAAATCTTATTAAAGAAAAAATTTTTCCCTTTGGCAGGAATCGAACCTGCATCCATCAGCCTTACTTCTTGGATCACGAAGGAACAGATTTCTTGAATATGAGTAACATTTAATGTGATGCAAAAAGCAATGCAGCACATCATTACACTGGGATCGTAAGTTCTATACGCAGCATATTTGCCAAATTTGTAATCTTCAAACTTGCTTTACTGTTTCACACTATTTACATTGTTTGGACTGTTGTCTGCATCTTCATTGCCATGTTCACAACATTTTGGCCATAGTAAACTCCGACCTTCTTCGTGTGATTGGAATTTCGAACTGAATCCTTTATTTCATCCAATGAGGTAGATCATTCTAGTTCCACATGTCATGCCTCTTCTGGCTGTCTCTTTGTTCACCTCAGCTGTAGCCAGGTATTGAACACACAACTCTTTGGGTCAGTTACTGGATTCAACCAACGCTTTTATCCACTGAGGCATGCGTTCTTGACGACATCAGTGTACAGCTGAGGTGATTATTTCTAAACTTTAAACCAGCTTATCTTCCTTAAATAAAGTTTCAGAAAAGTACATTTTTTTTAATAGGAGACGCCCCCTTGAGCCCATTCTCACCCATTCTCTTTTACAGTTTCACAACTCCAGCTGTAAAATGTAGTGTACATAGGGAAAAAGTGCCGTACACAATGTCTTACTTTCTTTTCTTTCATGACTTTTTCGACTCTTTCACACACGTGTATCACATAGGCCTACACAAATATCACGCACACAAAAACACATTTTCTAGTCTTTAAATGTTTTCTTCGTTTATTGTTATTGCAATTCTTTTGTTAATACATGCATTGTTGTTTGTTTTCTATTGTTTTGTGTTACTCATTTATTACTTGGACTCACATTTAAGTCCACAATAAATCTTACAAGAAAAATAATACCAGGCGATATGTGTTTTCTACCTAAAAGCAAACATTTTTTGTCATACCACACATAAATTCTTGTTTTTTTGTTTCTATCATTCATTCATTCATTCATTCATTCTCTTTCCTATTTTCCTTTCTTCATTCATTATTTTCCTTTTTTATCCTTTTTAACTTAGCCTCTTTTATCATTTATTTCCCATAGCTTTCTCTAATATATTTCTTTCTTCCTATTTTGGTCCACATATTTCACATTCTTCTATGACTCGTTCGTTATTTCATAAATGTTTTTCTTTGTTTTTATATATAACTTTCATTATTTTCTATCTTCATTTTCTTTATTTCAGTATTTTCCCAAAACTTGTTACGTTATTGCAATTGATGACAATGGGAGAAGTGTTTCATTTGAAATGAATTTGTGGGTTATCCCACTTGACGTTGCTAAAAAAAATGTTTCCAGGGGGCGCTCCTTAAGCCTATAAAAAAAGCATACATTTTTCTCTCTATCCTCTTTTCTCTGTTTCAGCTTCTGGTTATAAGATGTACTCGCATCTGGGGTAAAAAGTGTCCTTCCACTGGTGCGCATTCATTTCATGGTTTCTCTCTCATGACTTTTTAACTCTTTCACACACGTGTCTATCACGTAGGACTACACAATCTCACACACAGAAAAATACAATGTTTACTATCCAAAGTGTTAATTCCTGCAACATAATGGTGACTAAATATTTACCCAAATCTACCAGCATCCTGCAATACATTTCTTGTTGTTTCCGAATATATTTCTGCTGGAATTACAATTGCTGTCAAACATGACTACATATTGGAAAACACATCGATTGGCTGCTGGTTTCTGGTGGTTGAGGAGCAATTTGCCATAATCGACAGCAACCTTGTCTCGCTGTGAAACTTCCTGAACACACTCTGATGTTGATTAAACTGTTGCAAGAGAAAGAATTTCAGTATTCATCTTGTTTGTAATAAAAGATTCTTTTAATAAGATAAAGGCAAAGGTGTTTAAAGAATCAAAAAGTGTAAAAGTTGAATGCCACTTTTGAGTGCAAATATTTTATTTTTCATTTTTAAAACTGTTAGACTATGTTTTGTATGGAAGTTCAAAAAGGAAATAATTCTGTGACTGCAATTAGTTAACAGTATCAATTTTAATAAAGCTTCATCATTTTCCATTTTTTTCTTCACTTCCTTTAGCTTAATAAATTTTAAAATCAGAATAATTGAAAAAAAAATAGTTATCATTTAAATAGTTTAAGTAATTTCATTTTTATACTGCTCGTGTAGTATAGAAAATTAAATTAATTCTATTAAGTTTTCGGAAAGACACACTTTTCAGGACAATGCTCGAATACTCAGTGCCAGTGCAGTCGTCTCGTGTTATAACCCCCCCCCCATAGACACGGGGGGGGGGGTCCACTCTACTACATTTCAATAAAGTGATTTGTTTCGATTCTCATATTGAAAAGAAAATAAGCAGAATAAGTTGCAAAAATTACCTGCCTTTATAGAACTGGTTCCCAGAAATTTGGGATGCTATTATTGGTTCTGACCTGACATCAGATTATAGTACAAATTTAAGCAAAAAAATCTTTTAAAATAATAATAATAAATTCAACAAAAACCCTGTTACACCATCTCTCCAGGAAATCAAAAAGAAAAAATAGTTCTATTAGGTTGGTGCAAAAATAATGTCGTTTTTTAACTGAAGTTGAACGTCAAAAAATGACATTATTTTTGCACCAACCTAATAATAAGCACATCCTATATCCTGTGAAGAGCTTTGTTCATTTAAGTTTTTTTTGTTAATAGCTGTTTTTTTGTTTAAGTGGAAACAACAAAATGTATATCTTTGTTTGCCTTAAGTCGATGATTATGAACCGGCATATAAATTACAAAACAAATGAAAGTCAAAAATAAACTCTAAAAAATAGACGAAAATTCATCAGAACAATTACCATGAAAGTATTTATAGGAAAGTGACATGGAAGATAGATTCTGGCAAGAAAAAATATCAAGGATGACATAGTGAATAAACTCTCTTAGCTGCAGACTTAGCAATTGATTCAATCTACTCTTTCCACTTCATATCAGCTGAAAACATTTGTCCAAGAAATCACAATGAGTCACTCTCTTGAAGGTTAGCATCAGCCATGCTAATGGAAGGTAAAAAAGATTCTAGCAGATGATTAAAAACAGAGCAATTTCATTTTTGAGGCATTAAAATTAACAAGCCACTCCTTGCCCCATTTAACATCAGATTGTAGATTATTTTTGAGACCAGCTGCCAATTCGACCTTATTGAACTGATCAGATCTATAATTAAGACATGAGTAAATAGTTGTGTCACCAGCATAGAAGTGATGGTATCAGGAAGGTCGTTGATGAAAATTATGAACAATGTAGGTCAAGGATAGAGCCCTGGGGGTGAGGACGCCTGCATTAATTCAAAAAAGATCTAGAAGAGTGGTCATTTTGTGATTTGATTAAAAATAGAAACTGAATCAGTTCAAAAATGAACCTAGAAATACGATAACCTTTCAACTTGTGAAGAAGACCCGTATGCCAAACCCAGATCCTTGTTTAATCCCTCAACGAACTTATTTTGAAAATAAATTTCAACTCCGACCCCACCTTTCCTCTCAGCTGTTGAACAAAGATGCGAAAAGCACACATCCGATGTCATCTGTGTTATGAAATGGTAGGTTGAAGTGTATTGCAACTGGGAATTATTGTTGTTGTTGTCCCTGATGGTTTTCTCATGGTTGTTAAATTGAAATCAGAATTCTGCCTTCCTTCTTCAACATAATTCCATTGTTTGCACTTGTAGCAGAAAAGTAAATATACAAGATTTTAACTATCACAATTCAGAGCCAGGGATTTGAATACTACATGAGTGATGGCGGGTGTGAAACTGCTATCAGTGATATGTCTACAGACTTGGCATCGGGGTTAATTGCAGGTCATATTCCCTAGGTGAGGTGGTGAAAAATGTATACTGGATGTAGTTAAGACTATGTGTAGGTTAGAGTATTGGCGTCTAGCGGGAAGTGGGTTTTTATTGAATATTTTTCTAATTGTCTGATCAAGTTTTAAATACTGGAAATTTTTTGTTAAGATATGGAAAAGCTTGTGAATGTTATAATTAAAATAAAAAAACTATGGCAATTCTGGGATTATTCTTTTTTGTTTCATAGTTTAGAAGGTTATTCCTATTTTGTTCAGAAGCCTCAGTAATTGATTTTTTGATAGTTTTAAGTGGCTAATTTCTGTTAAGAAAGTTTAGTTTTTCCTTCCACTTGTGCTGTTAGGAATTGCAGGGAGGCACAGTCATCTGTCAGTGGCAAGGCAAGTGACCTGGAGGAGAGATATCTTGTGGGCTCTAAGAGTGTCTGCCACTGAGTCACTCCAGCTTCTTGGTCTGCCTCCTACTTTCCAGCCAGAGTACCTGAGGGTATATGCTTGTTGGGCTGGTTGGTCGATAGGCATACAAGTGAGATGTCTGAACCACTTAATCCTCTGTCGTTCGATGTGTTGTATGATTGGCATTGCTTCTACCATGTCTCTTATTGCTTCATTCCTGATCTTGTCTTACCTCGTCTTGTTCAATGGTTTCCGCAGGCATTTCACCTCACAAGTGATCAGTTTCCTCTCAAGGGTTTTTGTTAGGGGCCATGTCTGGCACTGGTATGTCAGCATTGGTAGGCAAATGGTGTTGATGAGAGTTGCCTTGGTGCTCATGGAAATGCCAGGATGTTTTAGAAGAGGAGCAAGTTGGTCACTGACTGCATTGCCTTTCTGACATCTGGTCTTGATTTCTCTGTCTAGTTTACCAGTTTCAGTAAATATGCATAAATATTTCAGTGAATTCACTAGTTTGCTTCAGCTGAGTCCTATTGATGTTTTTCTGGTCTCTTGCTGACAGTCATAACCTTGATCTTGCTGTCAGTAAGACTGAGGTCATGACCTGTTAAAAAAATGATTGAAAAACTGTCCTATGTATATTTCGTAATCCTCATTAGTTTTATGCATAAATATTAGCTATAGATAATTGAGTCTTTTAGGTTGGTGGGGTGGTAGCTATTGAAATTCAGGTAGCGATGACCATTTGTGGATTTGGTGTATATTGTGATGGAGATGTGTTTGTTATTTATACCTACCATTACATCCAGAAAAGGAATAGACATGGTGGAATATTCAAACGAGAATTTGATGGTGTAGCGGAAACTGTTGAGGTGTTTTTTAAGCTCTCGGAGACTGTTCTCTCCATGTATCCATATAAAGAAGATATCATCTATATACCTGTGGCTATGTAGGGGTGCTAGGTGGTAACTACTGAACATATCTCATTCGAGGGCATCCATTAATAGGTTTGCATAACTGGGAGTCATTTTCTTTCCCATTGCTGTGCTTCTAAGAAAATAGTGCCTGTTGAACTTGAAATTGTTGTATGTGAGTATGAATTTTATGATGTTGGTGATGTCCTGTGTGAAGTGGTCCTCTGACACATAAAAATTCTTGAAGGCTAGAATTCCCGCCTCATGTGGAATGTTAGAATACTGGGATGTCACATTGATGGTCACTAGGAGTGAACTGTTTGGTAATTTATTTATATGTTTCAGAATTCTAAAGAAATGGGTGGTGTCTTTGATAACTAGGAATTGTGGGTAGTATAGGTTTGAGGATTTGGTCAACCTGAAATGTGTTGTGTCAGGGTACTGATTCCTAAAACTATCGATCAGCCGGGTGACTGGATCTTGAGAGATTCTTTCAGTTCCCATATCTTGCATAGGTTTCTGTTAATGTTCTCTATCAAGAGGTTGGTTTTTGTGTCTGTGATTTTGGAAGTTTATGTAGTCTAGGGATAGTGTAGAATGCACCTGGTTTTGCTTTTTCCAGGATTAAAGCCATAACTTCTTTCTGTTTACTTTGGTCTAAATGGCTAAGCAGAGTGTTGAGTTCTAATGTGAAATGATTAGTGGAATCAGGTGTGAGTTTTTCGTAAAAATGTTTATCATTGAACTGATTTTCTGCTTCTACAACGTATTTTCTTCTGTCTATAATGGTGATTATTTGTCAGCCTGTTTGATGATTGTCTTTGGAGAGATTTTATGACTTTTTGTTTTTGCTTGCTTATGTTGCTATTTTGATGGAGGTTGTTTTGTATAAATTTGTTCAGGTGGGTCCTGGTACTAAATTTACATATTATAAGGAGCACACGTGGACCAGTTTTCATTTTAATCATATATATAGATAGATATCACAATATTTAAAAATCTGCTGAAATGAAGGGATAATCATATTAAAGGGACATAACTTATTGTTACGAAATTGCGTTATCTCCCTTACATTATTCTTATTTTCATCACATTTCATTACAAACGATTTCTAGATTAATCTTCCATGGCCAAGATTGTTAAGTAATACAAACTTATATTTAAACTTATGAATAAATAAGTAAATAAAAATACTTTCACAGGTTAAATACTAGTTTTTACATAAAATGATAAATATTTCATCTGTGCCCTGAGAAAAAAATTAGACCAGATTGTATTCAGAACAATAACATCTATTCACTGACTACCTTACAGTTTGCAGTCAGTTGCCGAGAATTTGTTGGGAACCAAGTAGACTTGTGCTGTGAAGGGACGAACAATTCAGAGCAACCTGCATCTGATCTGCACAATCCTAGAGGATGTAAAAGATGATCAAGCCATGCTGATCAATTTAGATCAGTCCAAGCCATTCAATAGGGTCGACCATCAGTACCTGGCTGCTTTCCTGCCGGCTGCCAGATTCAAACCCGACTTCTGCAAGTGGATCAGCCTCCTGCATCTCTCCACCAGTGCTGTGGTACAGGTGAACGGAAAGCGGTTGTGCATTTTTGCGCTGTCACAGCCGGTCCCACAGGTCCCGATACATATACTATGGTGTTTCAATGATCACCAGCGAGTTTACCCATTTGGTAGGTTCGCTGACTGGGTTTTGATGATGCTAATTTTGGCCATTCTGTCTAGTTATGCTTTAAGCTTATTTTTCAATATAAAGGGGATCTTTCTGGGAGGATTGATCACAGTAGGAACTGATGGATCAACAGGTGTATTGTGCTCAAAGTTCCAATTTCACCTGGTATTTTCCAAGGAATTCTGCTAGATTTACTTTGATATTGAAAATCTTTTTCATCAGTTGAAGTTTCTCACAGATATCAACACCAAGAAGTGCTTGAGAATGTGTTTCGCCTATTATAAACTTAGTATATATTTCTACTATCGTACTGACTTTTGTGAATGACAACAGCTGGCAAAGTGTCCTTTGCTGCTGTATTTTGTGCATTGCCTGTTGTATGCTGGACATCGTTTGCGTAATTGGAAAGTTGCACAGAATTTGCAGGAGTTTATGTAGGACTGTTTGCCGTATTGTTTGTCATATTTGTCAGCATTTTGGTGAGTCTGCTGAAAGCGTATTCCACATCTTTTTTTATATTTGTGTTTTATGAGGGAAATATCCCTTTCTGGGGTTTTGGAATGTGTGAGTTCTTTAACTTGCCTTTTCCTTTCTTTGGCAGCCTGTCTAGCTTGAATTGCTTTCATCAGTGTTAAATCCAGTTCCCTGAGTAGGCGTTCTGTGAGACGCAAGTCCTTAAGACCAACTATTTTGAAAGTCTTTTACTAAGGAGTTACATAAGTCCCCGAATGTGCAGTTGCTCAATTTTTGGCGTAGTTCCGTCATGTAATCGTCGAATCTCTGACCATTTGCTTGTTTGCAAGTAAAAAAAATATTTCTAATAATAGATTTTTTTCTGGATTCACAATAAACGTCAAATTTCTCAATTACTTTTGTAATATTCACTTTATTGTCACAATTTTCTAACCTGAACATGGAAAAAATCTCTCTTCCTTTTTCTGCTTTTGTAAAATAGAAGTCTGGACTTTTCCGGGTTTAATATCGGATTCGGTTTCCTGTAAAAATAATATGAATTCTTCTTTTCATCTCTTCCAAGCTTCAAACAAGTTTTCCTGGTCGAATTTGAGTGGTTTGGGTGAAGGCAATTTTTCCATTATCGGCGAGTGAGTGAATTAGTAATTGACGAAGAAGTGCAAATTTAGGCAAATACAACGAAAAGAAGCAGAGTATTGAATTATTCTTCGGATAACATAGTAAATCCTCCTCTGACAATGATAATGACCAATTAAAAAAATAAGCGTTATTCCTAGTATAAATAAATGCCTAATTATTCCAAAAATAGCATTAAGAATGGAGAAAAATCTACTGTTTAGGAGTTAGTAACAATCTTAGTTTGGTCACCGATACAGCCTGGCCTCGATTACTGCGAGAATTTTACCCATTTACTGGAACGCACAGTAGCCCTAACCCCAGTGACCAATTTTGAAAACAAAAAGCATTATTCCTAGTGTAAAAAATGCTTTATATTCGAAAAAGAATATCATTAAGAATGTAGAAAATTCAACCGTTTAGAAGGTCTTGACAATCATATTTGGGTCCCGGTTACATATTCTACTGGTCCTAATGAGTTACCGGAATGTTGGCCATGACTGACCGAGTCCTAGGCCATATTCTACCTGGTTGTGTGTTCTGGAATGACCGGGATGCGGGCCATGAATTGCCAGGCCAATGACCATTGGTAAAGGTCTGTGGACCATGTGCTACCAGACAGTGACTATGTTTTTACTGAGCTGTGGGCCATGAGTTACCGGGCCCTGGACCATATTCTACCAGGCTGTAATTTCTTTTTGCCATCAATTACCGGGCCCTGGACCATATTTTACCGAGCTGTGTGTTCTGAAATTATCAAGCCACATGCAATGAATTACCGGACCATTCAGCATGTGGTACAGGGCCGTGAACCGTATTCTACCATCGAGTGGATATGTTTTACTGAGCCATGGACCATGAGTTACCGGGACCTGGACCATATTTTATCGGGAAGTAGGTTCTTTTGTCACGTGGACGTGTTCCGTCAGTTACCGGGCTGTGGACCATATTCCACTGGGCCACGAAATCGGGAATTACTGGCCGGCATGCCATGAGTTACCGGACCATCGATAAAGTGGTACAGGGCTGTAGACTATGTGCTCCCGTCGAGTGGATATATTCTACCACGCCGTGGAACATGAGTTACCGGGTCCTGGACCATATTCTACCGGGCTGTCAGTTCTTGAGATATCGGGCCGTGTGCCATGAGATACAAAGACCATGACCATATTTTGCTGGTCTTTGTGCTCAGGAATTACCGGGTCGTTGACCATGAGTTACTGGGGCATTGCTAATGTAATGCAGGGCTGTGAACTATGCGCTACTGGACAGTAGAATGTTTTACCACGCCGTTGACCATAAATTAATATACCCTGGACCATATTCTACCGGGCTGTCTGTTCTTAAGATAAATGGCTGTGTTCTATAGTCACAGCTACTCTTTCAAAGGGCTCTTTTATTTGATTCAGTCATGCAGATCCTTCTCTTTTCTCTTACATTCTCACGCTATTTTCCTCCATTTTTTAAAATTTAAATATAACAACTGCATTAACTTTATTTGTGGTCACTTATATGTGTTTATTTGAAAATGTAAATACATTATACAGGTTAAAAATGCATGTAGCAACTACTATTTAAGATGGCATTTTTTATAGTATCATGCAGATCCTTCTATTTTCACTTTCTCATATTTCTCCACACTTTTTTCATCAAATTTTTAATTTAATTATGACTACCTCATTTATTTTACTTGTGGTCCTATATAATGTGTTTCTCTGAAAATCGAAACACATTATACAGGCTGAAAAATGAATGTCACGACTAATATTTCAGACAGTACTTTGATTTGACATTATCATGCAGATCATTCTTTTGCTTTAATCACGCATTTTTCAGTGATTTTTTTTATTTTCATATACTTATCTCATATACTTTAAATGGAACACATTATACAAATTGAAAAATGAATATCGCAACTACTATTTCAGTCTTCACTTTTATTTGATCATGCAGATCCTTGTCTTTTACTTCTCTCTTATTTTCCTAGGTTTTTTTTTTTTATCAATGTTTTAATTTAAATATATCTGTAGTGGACCGTGCGGTGTGTGAATGTGGGAGATGAGAGGATATCTCTGGGTTAAGATTTCCGCTGGCCGGTCCAGCTACATAAGAATGCTGGACTATAATGGAGCCCAAAGAAGATAAAGAAACAAACAAGACCGATATACATGTATGCAAACAAATATATATTAATAACAAATAGATTAATACACGAATTACAAATACATTGAATGCATGGAAAGTTACAGAGTATTTGTATGGAGAAGTTATTGTGTGTTTATGTTGAGTGTCCGTACGAACGCGTATATAGTTTTAAGCGTGTTCCCAAAATATGGGAAACGCTGTTTGAGTGAGAGGTCACATATTAGTGTAAGTGAAAAAGAGAAAGTTTTTTTTACCTTGCCTCATGCGCGAGGTTGCGGCCTGAGGCGAGGCAGCTGGCCGCATGGGTCGCAAGCCGTAAAAAGAGGAAGAGGCGAAAGGTCAGCCAGTATTTATACTCGTGGGAGAGTGAGACCCCTGTTGAAGGGTTAAGGAAATGAGGAGGAGCTAACTGCGACATATCCCCCACCTTTACTTTATTTGTGGTTCTTTATAAGTTTTTATTTGAAACTCTTCCCCAGGAGTCTCTGTCGAATAAGATTAGAGTCCAGACTGCTGATGAATGCATCTTGAATGGCTTCTTCTGTGTAGGCTTCTGCGGTTATTGGTTTGCAGCTGCAGTCTTCAGACAACTCGTGCACTGTCTGTAGGAATTGGTTGATCTATTCGTGTTTCTGGCGATGACTTCTTAGGAGTTTACACACAAACATCTCGTTTGTTGGCTTAGCATCAATGTTTTCTAGTGTTTGTATGGCTTCCTCGTATGTATTACAGATTTCTAAATAATCATACACTGTCTGGACTATATGACTTAACAAGGCATTGATTTTATCCCGCGTTATACCAAGTGTTTGAATAGTAATTGCCGAACATCCGGTAGCAAAATTTTCACTCTTTAGCGGCGATTAGTGAATTGGGTCCTGATTGAATTTTTCTGGTTTTAATATTTTTTCCATTTCGAATAATTTTCAGTTGAATAAATTGTGGAGGATGACAAGACTGGAGAAAATACCTTTGCGCGATTCAGGTTTTATTCAACTCAAAATGAGACACGAGGTATAATCAAAGATGGCGATTTTAAAAACTTTTCTATGAAGGAGAAATAACCCCTTAAAAAGGGCAGACAACTAAAATAATATTTATAGAGTAAGCCCCGGAAACCAATTGTAATGATAATTTCCATTCTGGTGATAAATTTCCATGCTTATTTATAATATAATATTTGTACATACTTGAAATAAAACAGTTGTTAGCTGTTTTGCTTGAATCATTATCTGTGTTCATTTTTTCTCTATCCATGATGCCACATGGTGGCAGCAGTTTAAGAACCAAAACAAATAATTCACCCTGAAATTCTGAGATGAACTACAAATTCGTGTCTGTCGAAGCGAAGTATACTCATTCACTAAAAAAACAAGTAGTGGTGCAAGCCTTGTACTTGTAGAAGCTTTGCCTGGGCTCATCTGAATTTATTGTTTAAAAAAAAATTGCTTTTGCTCTTATTTTTATTTCGAATCAATATGATTTTTGTTTTCTACTTTATGATTATATTTTTAATTTTGTTTTGGGGTAAATTTCGAGGTTACAAAAGTAGAAGTCATATTTGGAGTGAAATACAAGATCATCAAAATTTCTTCACTGAGTAAAATTTCGTAAAATACATCTATCGGATGCTTTAATACACATCATCAGTGATGTTTCTCGTCGAGGTTCATTAGGGGTTTCGGGTCTTTCAACATTATACCCCCTCTCCACAGTGACCCAGCTGATACTGATCGGGTATCGACTTGTGTACCTTCCGTTACCTACAATTTTTACATCTTCCAGACCACACACTAATTTAAAGAAAAGTAGATCATTTATAAAAAAAAAAATTATTAGTTAGCAAAGTAAAATAATTAAACTTAATAATTAATTAAAAAGTATAAACAAATAAATGTTATAATCATCTCGGTTTGTCTATTATATGTACTTTATAGAGAAGAGTCCATTTTAAAGAAAGCCACACGATTTATACCAAATTTTTACATTGTGTTTGTAAAGATTTTTTTAGTTTCAGAATTGACAGATGTAGTAAAATATGAATCTGAGGTCTTTTGTTAAATTGAAAACAGCTGGACCTGTTGCAAAGATGAATATGGAACATTTACTTTTGACCAATGGTTACCAGTCAGTGACGTCAACTTCAAAGTACAGAGCAAGAGATTCAGGCAGAGGGGAAGTCATGGAAGGAAGATAAAAATTACTTTTTTAGATGAAGATGACAACGAAAATTGTTATCTATAAAACTGATCATCTTGCGAAAAGGCACACAGAAGGCATGAAGAAGGCCTCAGAAAATGAACAGGGTTGACAGATGCTGGACTTTGAACCCCACCTACGCTTCATTTCTACTTCACTTGCTTATAGTAGTAGGTTACAACCCAAGAATAAAATCTAGTTTACTGCTAGAAATGGTTTCGTTTTTAAGTTGTGGGTAACGATCTGGCCGAAGGGTAATTTTTAAGCTACAAGCATTTGACTGGAAATAAACTGCATTTTGTCAACGAACCTGGCGTGGTCTGAGCTGCAATACAACATGGTTAAAGAACTGCCAAAATGATTACTGTCTATGTGGATTGTTGCAGATCCTTTTTTTTTAATAAAAAAATGTATTATTTATTTTCTGTCCAAGTGGGTTTATGTCCTCGTAAGACTTGAAGGTAAGGTATGTCTGGAGAGGTGCAAGACAACTCAACACCACCGACTGAATACTGGGACAACACACGACTGAGACTGATGGAATAGTCCATACCTACCTTTCGCCCCGCTGGGATAATGCACTTTACACCAATAATCACCTATTAACCAATCAGCATCTTAGTTTCAGCAAACTAGACTTTTCATTGGCTCAGACCTCTAAAACTGTAGCAAGTTTAAGCGAAAATATCTTTTCGCGCCTAACGTTTTTGAGCCGATTTTTAG
>OZ038510.1:24252467-24274967 GCA_964036315.1 Acanthosepion esculentum | reverse complement strand
ACATTTTGAATTAATGCAGTTTCTTTTTTTTTTTTTTTAAGCTTATCACCCCAAGCAAGCCTGGAAGCCACTAGCACGCAAGGGGTTACAGAAGGTTTGGAGGAAGATCAGATAGGTGTGGTAAAGGAGAGGATGTGGAGAAAGATAGTGGATCGATCAAGGCAAGGGGGTTACAGAGGATTTGGAACGAGAGCAGATAGGAATGAAAGGTGAAAGGATGTGGAGAAGGGAAGTGGATAGATCAAGGCAACTGGAGATGTTTATTGACATTACACTTGAATAGTTGGAGATTATATTTGTCAGGGAAACAGGAATAAGGAAGGGAGTTCCACAGGCGAGATGTGCGAGACATGAAGCTATTGGAGTAGAAGAGATGTCTACATCTAACAGTTTCAATGGTGAAGGGGTGGGAACGGGATGCCAGCCTCGTAGGACATTTAAATTTATGAGGCCTGGGAACCAGCGAAAGCAGCTCATCGGAGCAATTACCATGAAAGTATTTGTAAAAAAGACAGAGCGAGGCAACGGCGTGTCTGTGAGAGAGTGACTGCAGACGAGATGACAGATCAGGGCCAATTACATTGCATATCCGTCTCTGGATCTTATCAAGAACCCTGAGGCAAACAGCAGGGCCTCCAGACCATATATGGCAGCAATACTCCATGCTAGGGCGAATGGTTGATTTATAGATTTGGAGGATCGATTCCGGGGAGAAAAATTTCCTGGCTCGGCACAGGGAGCCAACTTTCCTTGCGGTGGATGAAGCAATTGACTCGATGTATTTGTTCCATCTCAGATCAGCGGACAGCGTGAGACCGAGCAGCCACAGAGAGGAGCTCTCGAGAAGTTGGTCTTCAGACATTCTAATGGGATGCAGGGATGGATCCCTGTGGTGGTTAATAGAGAGCAGTTTTGTTTTAGAGGTGTTAAAGTTAACCAACCATTTCTTGCCCCAGTTCACAACCGATTGTAGGTCCTTTTCGAGTCGAACTGCCAGGTTAACTTTGTCAGCATCACTAGATTTGTGTTTGAGGCAGGAGTAAATTGTGGTGTCATCCGCATAGATGCCAACTTGGGAATCTATGGCATCAGGAAGATCATTTATGAATATGAGGAACAGAGTAGGGCCTAGGATGGAGCCTTGAGGAACACCTGCGTTAGTGGGATAGGAGCTGGAGATGAATCCATTGAGAACGACCTTCAATTCACGGTTTGACAGGAATGATTGTATTAGGTCAAACAATCGACCTGTAATACCATAACCCTGAAGCTTGCGAAGAAGGCCGGCATACCAAACTCTATCAAACACTTTGGAGATGTCTAGGGCCATTGGACGAGCTTCACCATTATTATGAATAGCTTGGTAGACAAATTCAGTGATGGCCGTAAGCACATCGGCTGTAGATCGGGCAAAGCGGAAACCATACTGCTTGTCTGAGAGCAGATCAGGAATGATTGTATTAGGTCAAGTTAGAGATAATGCCCAATACTAATGACGGGGATATGTGCAATCTGCTCAAAAGGGCCTCAGTTCTGGGAGGGAAATCGGGCATGGGTACCCCGGAAGAGTCAAACGTTGAATTGGAAGAAAACTTCCGAGCAAAGCATTCAGCCTTGTCGGCGGAGGTGGTCAGGACCTCAAACTGATTGAACGGAGGAGGAATGGAGGGTTTGCTATTGTTCAGAACACTCTTGCAGAGGCGCCAATAATCCTTGGCACCGAATTTGCGAGATGCAATACGTTCCTTCATCCGAGCAGCAAAATAGTGACTTAGCTTCGTTGAGGACACGCTTACACTCGTTACGGGCAGAGGCAAATAGGCGTCTATTGCAGTCAAACATATCGCTACGAAATAGGCGGAAGAAGTGGTTCCTATGGGCAATGGCAGCTGAGCAAGCAGCTGAGAACCAAGGGGAGGAGCGTGGTTTGACCTTAAATTTCCTTGAGGGGATGAAAGCGTCAATTCCAGCTTTAACCCAGGAAGAGACCTCTGAAGCACATTCTTGAATGGGGAGCTTAAATACAGCATCCCACGGGACATTGCGGAGGAATCACGAAACGAGTCCCATACTGATATAACAGAGATAGTCTGTATTTATTCAATCAAAGTTAGCCGAGGACATGAAGGGGTAAAACAAGTAACATGAAGACCCACTTCAGACCACAATTATTTTGGAGTTTTTGAAATTCTATTTGTCAGTGTGCTACCAGGGTTGTAAAAGAGGATACATTTATAAAGCAATTGTTAAGTTTGATGAAAATTGGTTGAAAGATCAATAATAAAAATAAGAAAGAAACCAGTAAAAATTGCTATTTTTTGCTATTTATGCAAGTTTTCATGATATGGATGAATCAGCTTAATTGTTGGCTACAATTGAGTGAAGTTTGTATTAGATTGTTTGAAAATTGAGGGAGTTTTTAGTTTAAAATTTGCATTGAAATCAATTTGTGTATAAACTGAATTTTCTTTTGTCATGATTTTTCACTAAACACAGTGGTGTAGAAATAAAAATGAGGTATCATCGAGCTTGTCATGATGTAAGTAACCTACAATATCTGTCTATATTTCTGAGATGAGGTATGTACATTATTTACATTATTCGGACTATTGTCCTCATCTTTGTCGCCATATTTATTACAACGTTTCGGCCATTGTACATTCCGGCCTTCTTCAGGTGGTTGGAATGTTGAACTGAACCCTTTATTTCGCTCACTGGGGTAGACTGTTCTAGTTCCACGTGCCATGTTTAATGGATGTCAGTTATCAGTTATCTCCTGTTAATTTTTTCCCTCTGAAACATGGCACGTGGAACTAGAACAGTCTCCCCCAGTGAGCGAAATAAAGGGTTCAGTTCGACATTCCAACCACCTGAAGAAGGCCGGAGTGTACAACGGCCGAAATGTTGTAACAAATATGGCGACAAAGATGAGGACAATAGTCCGAATAATGTAAGTAACCTACATATCAAATCTGAACAAAATCAGAGGAAAAAAGTTGAATTTATCGATATTTGATTGGCTTTGTTGATTATTGATTTTTTTTAAATTATCAATTTTTTATGCTAAGAACCTATCTCTTACACTGTACAATGTATGTGCCAAGTTTGGTCAAAATCAGTTGGATGGATCTCGAGTGAAAAGGTATCACACAGACAGACACACACACACACACTTCCTCTGTTTTATATATATATATATATATATATATATATATATATATATATAGATAGATAATTAATTTTTACACTTGGAAACATTAGTGACTACGAAATATATACACTAATGAAAAATAAAATTGGAACACACTGAAATATGTGTAGAATTTAATCAAGATTAAACATACAGGTAATATAGACCATTAATGTCCACCATAATAATTTGGTATTAGGTTCACCTATTGCTCGGTTCACCCCTTGTTTTCTGTTTAGGATTGGGCTTCTAGTTCCTTCTAAAGAATACTTCAATTCGATACGTCTAATGTCTCCACCTAAACCCTGAAATTTTATTTAAATTTTTTTCTCAACCGGAGTAGATAGGTTCAGCTATCGTCCGGTTCACACGCCTCCCCAGACTTTGAACAGGGGTAGTGGTTTATGCCTTGTTTCCTGTTTAGGATTAGGTTTCTGGTTCCTTATTGCCTTGTTTGGGGTGAATTGTTAAAAAAAAAAAAAAATGGAAGAAATCAAAGTCTGGTATTCATTATCATCACATGATTGGGTGTGGTCATAGGGTCACTACGCAGTTGATGAATTCACTCCACATATTGAAATGGTTGAAAACCAGGCAATTATTCATTCATGGGTAACATGTCTTGAGTAAGTCAATTTAGTGGAGCCAATCGCTCTTCAGGTCAATTTAGTGGAGCCAATCGCTCTTCAGGTCAAATCAAATCTCATGTCTTGGACATCATGATGTCATGGACTAAGAGAGAAATCAATAAATAATAAATAATTGATAAAAAAATCATCCAATATAAAAATCAATATTTCTTTATTATTGTTCTTAAAATGGTTTGAATGTTAAATGATGGAAATAGGGTAAAAACAAACAATATCAATTATAAGAAATGCATTATTAATACTGGAATTAATATTGGGATTAGTACTGGGATTAATATTGGGATTAATACTGGAATTAATATTAGGATTAATACTGTGATTAGTATTGGGATTAATACTGGGATTAATATTAGCATTAATACTGGGATTAGTATTGGGATTAATACTGGGATAAATATTAGCATTAATACTGGAAATTTTTCTCCCCGGAATCGATCCTCCAAATTTACAAATCAACCATCCTCCCTTGCATGGAGTATTGCTGCCATATATGGTATTGAGCCCCTTCCGTTTGCCTCGGGGTTCTTGATAAGATCCAGAGACAGGTATGCAATGTAATTGGCCCTAATATGGCTTCTCGTCTGCAGTCTCTCTCTCACAGTCTCTCTTTGTCTCTTTTACAAATACTTCCATGGTAATTGCTCCGATGAGCTGCTATCGCTGGTTCCCAGGCTTCATGAATTCAAGCGTCATACGAGGCTGGCATCCCGTTCCCACCCTTTCACTGTTGAAACTGTTAAATGTAGACGTCTCTTTTACTCCAATAGCTTCATATCTCGCACCTCACACCTGTGGAACTCCCTTCCCTATTCCTGTTTCCCTGACAACTATAATCTCCAACTATTCAAATGTAACATCAATCGACATCTCCAATTGCATTGATCTATCTACTATCCTTCTCCACATCCTTTCCTCTATCACTCCTATCTGCTTTTGCTCCAAATCCTCTGTAACACCTTGCATGCTAGTGGCTTTCAGCCTTGCCTGGGGTGAAAAGCTTAAAAAAAAAAAAATAGGATTAATACTGTGATTAGTATTGGGATTAATACTAGCATTAATACTGGGATTAATATTGGGATTAATACTGAGATAAATATTGGGATTAATATTAGCACTAATACTGGGATTAATATTGGGATTAATATTAGGATTAGTATTGGGATTAATACTGGGATTAATATTGGGATTAATATTAGGATTAGTATTGGGATTAATACTGGGATAAATATTGGGATTAATATTAGCACTAATACTGGGATTAATATTAGGATTAGTACTGAGATTAATATTTTATAAATTTCAACCAAAAGTAGCAATGGCTGCCAATGAATACCAAATGTTTCCTTATAAGGAAACAGCTAATATTACCCTTATCACAAGAGATGAAGATAACAGATATTACACTTTGATCCTAACAGGCTAGCCAAAGAGTGAAGGAAAGTGTCACTTATGTAGCACTGGCTGCTCAGTCAATGAATGCTTATAAGGAAACTGTGAATCTGAGATGAATTATAAGTTTATAAAAGCCCAGGATTAATTTTAGGTTTCTAACTATGACACATTAATTCCAATCATTCCATTTTTGGGATGGTGGGCATTAACAAATTAAATGATCAATACAGATCAATATGTGCACATGTTTCAAAATAAGGTGGGGATCAACAGTACTCAGAGCACATATTAGTACATTTTATATCCTCCTTGGGGATCAACATGGGACTGTACATGTATAGATAGAGAATTATCCTGAGATACATTATTTAATGCATCTTGCTTTACTAAGCATAACTTAGACATGGCATAAGTGAAAGCATGGGGCACCCAGTGAGGATCAAACTCACTATTCAGTCTTAACTGATCTAGTGAGATAAACTTGCTAGCCATTACATCACATCAAGGTGCCTATACAGCAAATGTTGTAGGTGGACTAACTGAATGAGTCAAGCTTTGTCTCATCATGTCTTAGACATGTTCAGTGGAGACAGGTCTGGCAAGTGTAGCAGTTGGAGAAGTTGTTGAACACATTGCAGAGCATGTTGAGTACTATGGGAGACATGTGGGTAGGCATTATTCTTCTGGGACAGCACATCATCCATCATCTGATTGTAGGATATAGTTGCAGAATGAGTTGAATAATATTCTGGAAATATTCCTCCCACAAACCACAAAAGTGAGTGAGAGTTGCAATTTGCATGATGCTAAATGTTGTCTCTGTGCTGTGGGCAAATAACTCTTTAAATCTGTTTGATCATGAAAATGACAACTTGTGTAAAGATAGTATCACTTTTTTTTTTGGATAATAATTTAGTGATACAAGTCTTACTAATTAACCTGTAGCTGGGGAGGTGGCGAAGAGATGGATTCATGCCTAACCAGAATTTGAAAAACAAACAAGAAATTATAATGTGGATATAAAGTGAGGGATCAATACTACATTACAATCAATATATAAACCCAATCCCTCACTTTGTGGTCATGGTAGTTTCTATACATTTATATCACAGAGAATGTAAATAAATCTAAAAGACATGCCTGTGCAGCTAATCGGTATTTTATTGATTTGCTTTTTATGGCTTATCAACCCTTTTCAGGTTATTTAAAGCCAGAAATTTTGTTTAGATTCTAAGATTTTTATTTTTTTTTAAATAATTTAGTGATAGAAGTCTTACTAATTAACCCATAGTTGGAGGGAGAAGATGTGGAGTCATACCTTTTCCGAGGGGATTTGCATGTAATTGAATATAATGAACCCAATGAGAAATGGAACTCAGCTCTTTGATTAACCCATTTGCAACCATTATCCATTACACCACCTGCACATCCAAGTTTATAATAACTGGTATTCCCAAGTGGTCACCCATCTAGTTACTGACCAGGCTGGATGTTGCTTAACTTCGATGATTGTACGGGAACCAGTGTTTAAACGTGATGTGGCTTGTAAGCTTCCATATTTTTTAGATGAGGAATTGTTATTGCATTTTGCTATCTGGATTAGCATTCTCATCTTGATTGTTATACTCACAATGTTTCAGCCATTGTATTATCCAGTCTTCATCAGGTGTCCATGCCTTTCCCAAGGGTATTTACTCATAAGTGAATATAATGAATCCAACCAGAATTGGCCTTTCTATTCTGACCAGTATTCTCATCTTGGTTGTTATACTTACAATGTTTCAGTTGCTATACCTTCCAGCCTTCTTCAGCTGTCTCTGTCTTATATGCTTTTCAGTTATGACCCGCATTCGTGTCTTGATTGTTATTCTCACAACATTTTGGCTATTGTGAGGTCTGGTTTTGTACTCAATAACCTTGAAATTTCAAACTGAAGCCTTTATTCAATCCACAAGGCTAAAAGGTTCTTGTTCCACTTTCTGTGTTTTTGGGATATTTCATATCAGTTAATATGTACATTTTGCTGGAAAAGACCTCTTACCCAATCACGACTCCATAAGATCTTTAAAGCTTTACTTTGTGATATGTTGCCATGATACTAACAAATGGTTCTGCAAAGTGAAGTCTCAGAACTACTCAATAGGATTGAGATCTTGCATATTTAATAACCAGGACAACATAGTGAACCATGGTATTCTATACTACAGGCCTACCCATGGTGCAACTAAGTTAAGGACTGGAGGCCTATTTCAAAAGCTCATTGTTCCATTGGGAGCCATGTATTTTAGTTTCGGTTTGGGTTTCCAGTAGGTTGCTCTTGTAGTTAACTTAAGAAATTTCACTTGGAATAACTAGCTTATTTAAGTGAAGTAAGTGTAAGATTTATTCATCTTATTTTCTTCAGAGTTAATATTTAATGTTTATTGAAAAAACAAACTTTTTTGTGTAACATTCACTAAAAAATTTAATATAGGAATCTTGGTCTTGTCCCTTGGAAGTTTATTTAATATATTTTGACAAAGTTTAACAAACATAACTGCCAAAAAACAGTGTATCAAAAGAATGTTTGTTTCTTGTGATTCCTCAATTACTCTTTCAAAAATTTTTATTGTTTTAACACTTTGCCTGTCCTGTGTATCATATATGATTTCCACATCTGTGCATCCTATGTGGTGTATGCAAGCCATGATTTTAAAAGAGTGATAAACCTAAAGACGCTTAAGAAAAGAGTCTACTATTGAGCAGGACGTCTAAGGAAAGGCCTTATTTAATATTTTGTGCATCATATATGACCACAAGACACTTGCCCGTTTTCAGATTTATAACTATTGCAAAGCAACTCAGCTTATTTGGCAAATAGAATGTGTTGATAGATAGTGTTTCACATAATAAAAACCTGTGCATCACATGTGATGCACAGAGCATAGTGTAAATAACTTATGATTTGTATGGTTTTATTATGTGAAACACTATATATCAGCACATTCTATTTGCCAAATAAGTCAAGTGAGTTGTCTTGCAATAGCAATCTGTAAACCATCATGAACGTTTGGATAGTACAGACAAACCTCTCATCAACAGACACATAGGGAAATGGAGTGATCTATTAATGCCGATTGTCCATAGATGAGAAGTGATTATTTTTGAGTTATAAAATCACTGTAGTAACCCCCACTAGTTATGATCATAATGCAAATACTAAATATTTATACATGGTATAAATAAATATATACTTAATATAGATATATTAGTCAAAACAACAAAAATAATAGATTTCTCACAGTTACTTTCTCACACATGCACTAATGTATCGTACTTTATATACTGTACACCCATCTTTGTTTACAATTGAAAATCCCGCCACCAAGTGGTCACTTTGAGAACAAATATGACTTGTTCCACTAAAACCACAAAGTTTGAAATACGCCGCTGACAATTTGTAAGTTTTTTTTTCTTCCAGACATTTTTTTTTATTTTGCCTGTTGCATCTGAAGTCCATTGATTTGTCTGTAGATGAGAGGTTTGTCTATACAGATGCCCTGGACAAGCAAAGGGTTAAAAAGCAATTTTCATAATTTTAATAATGCCCAAACTTATGAAACTGGATTTATCACTATTTTATTTATTTATTTTTTTTTTTTCAGCTCTCAACCTGTTTTAGTGAATTTGTGGTGAGAGCAGACAAATGAAATGTCTGGAAAATGTATTTTTTCAAAAAAATTGTAGTTGATTCACACATTTTTATGACCTTGCAAATAGAAAATTATTCTTGTAAATAAACAATCTAATAACTGATGCTTAACATTTTTGTTGTCAGTTCTTGAGAAAAAAGAAAATGCATAAATCCAGTTTCATTTTTTTTTTTATAATTTTATAAAAATTCTAAAGATAAGTTTTTAAAATAATAAAAACTACTGAGGAAGTGAATAGCAGTATCAAGAGATAAAAAATGCTTTATTGACACAGTTTTTTGAAAATATGTTTGTTAAGAGCCACTCAAGGTAGAGCTAGGCTGAATGAGGTTGTTGTATGAACATAATGAAGTAAGAAGAGCATTTTTGAGGTTATTTAAGAGAGATAACAATTAATCCTAGACTTGAAAAATTAAAGATTGTAGCAATCAGAAAAGCGTCATCATAAAGAGTCTGCTCCACAATGTAGTGATTCTTAAGAAGAAGCCGTCCAAGTGGAATTTCCTTCTTACTAATGGTATACAAAGGGAATGAGGATAATTCGTCCCTGTGTATGTGGCACAATGGGGTGGGGTGGGGACTGAACAGGGAAATTCTGAACTGCTGAAACTAAGGAAAGTAGCTTATCAGAATATTTGCCATGAAAAATAGAGATATAGTAGCAAGAGTCATGCAGTGTTTCATCTGTGGGAAAGGGGTTGTAGCGTGGGAAATAATTCATCACCCATAAGGCTGCGTAGAAACTTTTGAACACTGTCAAGATTAGCAAGTGATGACAGCTCCATCCCAGATATAGTGATCCGCTATATTTTTTGTTCTTTCTTGTCATGAAGTCAAATCACTATAATCACTTGACTGTATCCCTTTTACATGCGAAAACATGTCTTACTTTGTGAACTTTTTACCTTTATTAATATTATTTTGCCTACTTCTGACTTGCATATATATTGTTTGCTTCATATTATTTTGCCCTGTTATTTTTCTTCCTTTTCTTATTGTTTACTGAAAACTTTGTCAATTCCATTTGTTGAGCATTTTTACTAATTACATTTAACAATGGCTACTGCGATTTTAGAAGTATTGAATTTTACAAGCTAGTCCTTTCCCTACTGAGCTTCTAAAAGCATAGCCAGAGAGAAGATCAGCTACCAAGCACTAGCCATCTAAATATTTGGAGGTGCACCTGTATACAGCTGTATCATTTGCATAGATATTCACAAAAGCTCTGAGTATGTTCTTAGACAGATCTATAACATAAAACAGAAAGAGGGTAGGACTGAGAAGAGAGACGTTGGTAACACCTGCATTAGTCTCATGGGCTTCAGAAGATGGACCATAAACAAAGACCTTCATGGATCATACCTGACTTGATAATTGAGAAAACTGTTCCAGAGATTATATAACCGGAGAGTATGTACAGTAACCTCCTATGCCAGATTTTGTCAAAGGCCTTCGAGATATTTAAGGCAATTATTTTTATGATGAATTTATTTCACTAAAAGCAAATACACTCATAAGCTTTAAAGTATTTTTTGTATAATCTGTATTTTTTTATGACAGGTAAAAATCCGTTCTTATATTCTAATGTAACTTAACACTGTAAAAAAATTAATTACTTAACAAAACAGCAAAAAAGGTGTAATTTTATTTAATTTAAAGAAACAATTTATTATTTTGATCTTTTTTGTCTTTCTTCTTACAAATGTTACAAAGACACTCTTAAGGAAGTTCATTTTAATAGTGTTTTATATTTGAGAGACCTTTCTCCTTGATTCTCTTTTTCCACTGTGAAATTTATTTTAAAATTCCATGATTTGTCACATAAATTTTATATTTTTCTCTATGATATTGTTATTCATAACAACAAAATATAGTGATGATAAAATTTAATTTTTATGAGTAATTTGTGTTTTTCTTTCTAAAAGGGATTTTGAAAAAAAAATTGTCAAGTTTTAGGTTTGTTTATCATTAAATATATATATATATATATATATATATATATATGAGTTAGAAGCAAATGCAATATTTTTATACAATGAAATTAATGAAAAATTAATTTATTAACAATGTTGTTTATCTTTTGTCCCAAAATTCAAACATTTTGAAAAAGGCTTCCAGTTCTGTTCCTTAGTTGCACTATGAGTAAACCTGTAGTATATAACACCATGTAATGAAGTCTTCATCATCTTCTAAAGTCTACTTCAACTTTATACTTCTAGCATCTCTGAAATATTATTTACTATTTTTTCTTTTCCTTAATAGGTGTAGATAGGTTTGTCTATTGCTTGGTTCACACTCCTATCATGTCTTTTGAACAGGAGTATAGGTGTATCCCTTGTTTACTGTATGGGATTGGGTTTCCAGTTCCTTTTTAAAGTCTTTTTATTCCTTTATACTCACAGTTGCCCCTTGCATTCTAGTAGCATTATTGTCTTGCTTGGGGTGAAGTGATTATAAAAAAAAATTCTTAAAACTATTCCCATGCAACTTATGCAGTGTGGCAGGATGTATTATCTTGCTGGAAGTTGTCATTGCTAACATAGAAGACTATTGGTCTTCAACTTGGTTTTGCTCTTCAATGATATTAAGGTAGTTGACACATAAGTTCTTTCCTCATAGGATCCATTGTTTCCTAGCAGAACATTGTGCAAACCTTTATACGGCCTTCACCAGACTGGTCGCCCTGCAGTTCTATACAACAAGGATTGACGCACTATTTGTTGTGATACATTTTTTTTCCTTCACTTTCATTAAAGCTATCTGAAATTTTTGTCATAGTTGTCCATTTGTAAACTCTTCATGGGAAGCTGTAATTAACATTATCATCTTTTATCAATTTTATTTATCAAGAAGATTTTATCATCTGCATGTGACTTCATTTGCTGTACAAAAAGTTTATCCCGCCACTGAAAGTGGCTCAAATCCCTGAACAATAGTATGTTTGAGTTTCATAGTTGTGTTGTTATATCCTGCTATGGCAACAAAAAACAACTTTGAGTGAAATTAATAATACGGATAATGCAACTGAGAGGCCTTGACAAAAGGATGCAATGGAAATGCAAGTAATATTAATAATGCAGGTGCTAATGGTTAACTTCTTACATCAAATAGTTTTGGCTGCCTCTTTTTTTTCAACAGGTATGCATACCACCTGAATATGAGAACTCGAACAGCTGTACTGTTTCCGAAATGCTCTCTGACCTAGTTGTCTGGTCCAAATCCACAGCCTACTCACTCCTGTTGGAGAAACACCTCCTTGATTGACCATGTTTTCAGAGATATAGATGTACACACCACTATTGGCGAATTGTAGGTTAGTAAGGCTATTAAACCCATACTTAGGTTATTGAATTCAGAGTTATCCTTCTTGTATACTGGTTACCACCCAAGACTATAGGACCCTATCTATCCTGCTAATTACCCATAGCTGGGTGGAGATGAGATGGATTCATACCTTTCCCAAGGTAATTTGCACGTAAGTGAATGTAACGAACTCGACTGGAAATTGAACTTGGCACTCTGATTCTTAAATCCGAGCCACTATCCATTACTCCACTGTGCATCTGGTCAAAGTCAGTCAAATTTTTCTTCTTACCCATAATTCTGCTGTCATCATTTACTTTTACAAGAGCCAGATCAAGCTGATAATGGAATTCTGCTGTCATATATTTGCAGGAACTTCTCAGTCTTCACTTTCCAGTTTCTCGATAGAGCCCAAAAGCGTTTACGTCACCTTGTGGGCAATGAATTACTTTCCATCTGATAACCCCTTTCCCACAGATGAAATGTTGCAAGCCTATCACTAATCTATTGTTATTTCCATGGCAGATGTTCCACATTCCCTTTGTATTTCATTAGTAAAGAAGAAGTTCCATTCAGACAGCTTCTTCCCCAGAACTTTTACATTGTGGAACAAACTCCCAAGTGTATGCTTTCCTGATCATTATAATCTTAACCTCTTCAAGCCTAGGGTTGGCTGTTTTTTATATCTTCTCCACATATCCTCATCAATTGTACTTCTTATCACTTAATTTGTAACGCTCCACCTCAAGTGGCTCTTAGGTCTTGTAGAGGATGAACATTATTTTAAATAACTATATCAACTTGAAGGCACACTGATCTCTCGTTTTCAGCATAGCCTGTCTACTCAGTGTTCTTCAACACAGATTCAACTTTTATACTTTTGAATTCAGAGTTATCCTTCTCCTGTGTTGCTAACGATGGCTAGAGAATCTAATCTGCTTGCTATTTAACCCATAGGTGGAAGGGAAGATATGAATTCATACGTTTCCCGAGGGTATGTGTGCGAAAGTAAATACAACGATCTCAACCAGAATGTGAACTGGAGTTAGCCAATTTCTTGTTCCGAGCCTCTTAAAAAGCATCAAACCAAAGAGCTACAAAAAAATACTAGATGACAATTCAAAATTGGTGGGGGGGGGGAGGTGAGGAAACCTGGGATCGAATGCAACGATTTCTCCTCTTGAGGATCTCTACCCATTGTGACATCCAACACATTAAAAAGAAATACCTCTCTGACCATGATACAATTGTTTTAATAATATGATACAAGTACTCAAAAACTCTTGTCACATACAACTGCTTATATTGCTTGGTTTTTCGACAAATTACAATCACAGTTTAGTACACAATGCTAAGTAGTAGTAAAAATAGTATGACTTTTTTTTTCGCATGACTTAAAAAGTGCTGGAAAGAGTTAAATATATATTTTCTATAAAATATAAATCAGATTCATTAAAATACAAATCGTGTAATTTTCTCTCCGGTAAACAAAATCTACGACTAAAAATAAAATCGAGGGAGAAAGATCGTTGCTCATTTAGCAGAGACGTTTATTTTGTTTAAAGAGTAACTCGGGCAATTTTAGAGAGTTTGAAAAAAATCTTTCATCCATGCAAATTATTTTTAAACCGCCAGTTGATGTATTTGAAAAATCTGGATGAATTATTTAGTAAAATGAAGTAAGTTCTTAACATTTCTTAGTTGTTGTTAGTCAACCACTGCTTGTCTTCTTTCTTCCATCAATCTGGTTCCGAAAGAGCAAAGGAAGGGTTGACCATTTTCTAATTCCCCACTTCGTGGCTCATCCGTTAAAGACGTTGGTTATTCAATAAAGCCATTGGCATTCTTTGTGCAACTATTTGGACCTTATGGTTCAAAAAATCTGTCCAGCAGTGCTGGGCATACATGGAAGAAAATGTAGTGTAGTGTACCATATGATTTTTAGAATGATGATAAAATGTATTTTTACTTTTTAGTAGTACTGCCTATTAATTGCTTCCTACGCTTAGGTGTAAGAAGCAATGGGGGTCTGGGTGTAGCAGAACCCCCCACTCTACTACGAGGTTAAAAAACGAATTGTATATTTTATTTTTCAGGGTCAAAGCTGGTCTATTTTTTCACTGTTTCAGGATAACTACATAGAAGATTTTCAGAACAAATTCCTTAGCCCCACCCCACATAAAATTGTCTCTCGTACACCTCTATGCTGTTCGTCACATATCTATAAAATCATGAATGAAAAAACAAAACAAAAAAAACAATCTTTTAACGGCACTATTCGTTATTAGAAAAATATTGTTGAAAAATCCAACACTTTCAGATTCAGAACCAACATGAATTTCGTATTTTTACCTACAACCAGGGATTGTCATTTTCCAAATACTAGTGACTTCGAAATAGAAAGAAAGAAAAAACATATTTGTTTGAAATAGATAGAAAGAAAAAAACATTTTATTACTTTTCAACTCAATTTTCTTCAAAGCTAAAAAAACAACGAAGATAAAAAAAACTATTTGAAAATGTTTTTTTTTTTTTAGCTTTCTTTTACAGTCATTTATTTAATTAGTTCATTTGAATCGATTAAATCTACATTTATGTCACTATTGTGCACCCGTAGATTTCAGATCAGAAAAGTTTGTCTTTTCTCAAAAGAATGTATCCGAATATGAGTCTATTAAAAATCGACATGAAAATCTGGTTTTTTTTTTTTTGTTCTGTGGTTTTTCGTTTGACCTAATAAAAAAAAAGAAAAAAAAAGTTCATTGTCAAATATTTTTTTTAATTTTAACCATGTGTGACACTGAATGGTCGTCGGGTTTTTTGTTTTGTTTCTCAGGCTGTAGTTTCAAATTCTCTAACGATTTTTATTAAATCTCATTTCCTAGTTAATAATTTCATATTTTCACTTCGCCTCATAATCAAAATGCACTTTTCTGTTTATATTTTTAAACGTTTGAAAAGTATTTTTTTAGTCTTTGCAAAGTTGTAGAAAAGAAAAAAAAACGGATCATTTCCCAATCAACCCAACTGAGGTTGTCATGAAAAAAAAAGAAGCCCTTAAAAAACTCATATTGTCTCGAAGAACCTAAATTATTTTAGGGTTAACAATGGTTTATTTAGGGAGTGACAAGGATTTTTTAAATGACATAGAATAAATTTAATTTTTAATAGGAATTCATTGTCACGACTCAGATTTGGAATTCATTTTTGGGCAACAATAATAATTTATTTATTTTTTATTGAAGAGAATTATTATTATATTATTATTTAGAAAATAAAACATTTTTGGGTACATTTTTAAATTTTAGAAAATTAGATTTTTATTAACACACTTTATTAAATAAAACACATTAAGAATAACATTTTTTTTTTTAAAACAAAAAAAACAAACATTTTTTAGGTCTTAAATAAAAAAAATAAAATTCCCACTGGATATAAGAAAGGATGGACAGACAGACAAGAAAAATAACATTTGTGTTTCTTGTGTTGTGAGTAATAATAATGCGTTACACACTTTTAAAAAGTGTGTAGACAACAACGAACCCGGTGTGCAGAAAAACACATCAGAGTACATCTACACCTACATTAAGTACACAGGTGGGTACATCAGCACTAAGCAACATCGTACATTGGTGTGTACAGAAATATACGCAGATACACACGTACTTTACTACACAGTATTCTTTGTTTTATAACCACATGTGTAGGCTTTATGTCCAAACGAAAAAAATTCTGATAAGATTTTACTAAATTCCACTAATTAAGTATCCGTTTTTTTTCGTATCTATCAGGTTTTTTTTGTTGTTCATTGTTGTAATTTTTATTTTTTTATAACCTCTTTCGTTTTGGTGTTTTTGGTTTATTATGGCGTAATTAAAAGAAACTTAAACAAAATTGCTTCTTCTTTTGTCTCAAAATTAATTCCCGAAGATTAGTGTGTGGGTAGTAAAAAGGAAATTTGAATCGGCGAGTCGAGCTCAAATCCTGACAATATCTGTTAACTTTCACTTTCGTAGCGATACCCTCGGAAAAGGCATGAATCCATCTCTTTCCACAGCTATGAGTTAAATAGCAGGGTAGACTGGGCACTCGAGCCTTGAGTGGCAAAAAGTCTAAGGGGAAAAAACTCGGTTATATAATTTAACAGTCCCTCCACGAGGGATGTATGTGGCACAAGGCCGAGTTTACCGTGAGTTTTCTGAGCACGTAGGCTCAGCCAAAAATATTCCCTTAGAACCCGCATAAACGGGTTCAGGGCCTGTCTACCTGCCCTGACGAAACTTTGCCTTTTGGCAAAGCCTCGTCCGCGTTCCTCTCTGCTCAAGGCAGAGCGTTCAACAGCACACAGTGCAAACACATCTTTAACCTTCATGCCCACAAAAAAAAACGTCTGCATAAAAAAAACGGTTTTTTCCTTGACTCATTATTTTAACTACCTTCGCTCCTTTGCAATGTTCATTGTTTTACAAATCAATGATTAGAATTGTAATAAAACCTGAACATATGAATAAAGTGAATTTTAACATTTTTTTGTTCTTGAGAATTTCCAAGAAAAATATTAAACACTATTAGATTGTTTATTTACAAGAATAATTTTCTATTTACAACATGCTAAAAACTAATATAATTCAAACTAATGCAATGTAATATTTGTCATTTACCAATTTATAAAGAAATAAGTATGAAAATTTTTATTTATAAATTTATAAACATTTATTAAATTATTAAAATATGCGAACCAACTATAAAGAAATCGTTATTGTATACCATTTTATGAAGTTAGAATCAATTGGCAATTAGTCGATGGTTTGTCAACCATTCCACTAAACAATCTAATAAATAGTGTTTATTATTTTGTTTTTCAATTCTCAAGAACAAAGAAAATATATAAATTCACTTTCATCATAAGTTTACATTTTATTACAATTCTAATCATGGCTTTTTAAAACAATAAACATTGTTGAGAAGTGGAGAAAGTTAAAATGACAGTGGTGTCAAGGGAAAAACTGTCCATTTGACATACTGTTTTTTTTTGCGGTCATGAAAATTAAAGATTGCTCAGTATAGAAATCAATGGGAAATCACTGAATTATATTTCTCAAAGAGGCATGGCAATTCACAGATAATAAAGAAAAGGAAACTGTGGAGAGCTATGATTGCCTACATCCTAAAGGGACATGGCATTTAAAACTGTGAAGTAGGCAAAAGAAAACTACTCCAATATTTTTCCCAAGAAGTCAAAGCAATTCACAGATGATAAAAAAAAGGAATCAGTGCAGGGCTATAATCACCCGCGACCTGAAGTGACATGGCTTTTCAGGTTGTGAAGAATGCAACGAGAAACCACTCCACTATCTTTCACAAGAAGTCATAGCAACAAAGATGAGGAAAGTAGTCTGAATGTTAATAATGATAACTCCCCATCCCAGAAAACCAAAACATTGTGATAATAACAAGAAAGATGAGGAAAGTAGTCTGAATGTTAATAATGATAACTCCTCATCCCAGAAAACCAAAACATTGTGATAATAACAAGAAAGATGAGGAAAGTAGTCTGAATGCAAATAATGATAACTCCCCATCCCAGAAAACCAAAACATTGTGATAATAACAAGAAAGATGAGGAAAGTAGTCTGAATGCAAATAATGATAACTCCCCATCCCAGAAAACCAAAACATTGTGATAATAACAAGAAAGATGAGGAAAGTAGTCTGAATGTTAATAATGATAACTCCTCATCCCAGAAAACCAAAACATTGTGATAATAACAAGAAAGATGAGGAAAGTAGTCTGAATGCAAATAATGATAACTCCTCATCCCAGAAAGACAAAACATTGGGATAATAACAAAAAAGATGAGGAAAGTAGTCTGAATGTAAATAATGATAACTCCTCATCCGAGAATGAAAAACATTGTGATAATAACAACAAAGATGAGGAAAGTAGTCTGAATGTAAATAATGATAACTCCTCATCCCAGAAAGACAAAACATTGGGATAATAACAAAAAAGATGAGGAAAGTAGTCTGAATGTAAATAATGATAACTCCTCATCCCAGAAAGACAAAACATTCTGTAACAACAAAGATGAGGAAAGTAGTCTTAATGTAAATAATGATAACTCCCCATCCCAGAAAACCAAAACATTGTGATAATAACAAGAAAGTTGAGGAAAGTAGTCTGTATGTAAATAATGATAACTCCTCATCCCAGAAAAGCAAAACATTGTGATAATAACAAGAAAGATGAGGAAAGTAGTCTGAATGCAAATAATGATAACTCCACATCCCAGAAAACCAAAACATTGTGATAATAACAAGAAAGATGAGGAAAGTAGTCTGAATGCAAATAATGATAACTCCCCATCCCAGAAAACCAAAACATTGTGATAATAACAAGAAAGATGAGGAAAGTAGTCTGAATGCAAATAATGATAACTCCCCATCCCAGAAAACCAAAACATTGTGATAATAACAAGAAAGATGAGGAAAGTAGTCTGAATGTTAATAATGATAACTCCCCATCCCAGAAAACCAGAACATTGTGATAATAACAAGAAAGATGAGGAAAGTAGTCTGAATGTTAATAATGATAACTCCCCATCCCAGAAAAACAAAACATTGTGATAATAACAAGAAAGATGAGGAAAGTAGTCTTAATGTAAATAATGATAACTCCCCATCCCAGAAAACCAAAACATTGTGATAATAACAAGAAAGATGAGGAAAGTAGTCTTAATGTAAATAATGATAACTCCCCATCCCAGAAAACCAAAACATTGTGATAATAACAAGAAAGATGAGGAAAGTAGTCTGAATGTTAATAATGATAACTCCCCATCCCAGAAAACCAAAACATTGTGATAATAACAAGAAGGATGAGGAAAGTAGTCTGAATGTTAATAATGATAACTCCCCATCCCAGAAAACCAAAACATTGTGATAATAACAAGAAAGATGAGGAAAGTAGTCCGAATGTAAATAATGATAACTCCCCATACCAGAAAACCAAAACATTGTGATAATAACAAGAAAGATGAGGAAAGTAGTCTGAATGTTAATAATGATAACTCCCCATCCCAGAAAACCAAAACATTGTGATAATAACAAGAAAGATGAGGAAAGTAGTCTGAATGTTAATAATGATAACTCCCCATCCCAGAAAACCAAAACATTGTGATAATAACAAGAAAGATGAGGAAAGTAGTCTGAATGTTAATAATGATAACTCCCCATCCCAGAAAACCAAAACATTGTGATAATAACAAGAAAGATGAGGAAAGTAGTCTGAATGTTAATAATGATAACTCCTCATCCCAGAAAAGCAAAACATTGTGATAATAACAAGAAAGATGAGGAAAGTAGTCTGAATGCAAATAATGATAACTCCCCATCCCAGAAAACCAAAACATTGTGATAATAACAAGAAAGATGAGGAAAGTAGTCTGAATGCAAATAATGATAACTCCACATCCCAGAAAACCAAAACATTGTGATAATAACAAGAAAGATGAGGAAAGTAGTCTGAATGCAAATAATGATAACTCCAAATCCCAGAAAACCAAAACATTGTGATAATAACAAGAAAGATGAGGAAAGTAGTCTGAATGTTAATAATGATAACTCCTCATCCCAGAAAACCAAAACATTGTGATAATAACAAGAAAGATGAGGAAAGTAGTCTGAATGCAAATAATGATAACTCCCCATCCCAGAAAACCAAAACATTGTGATAATAACAAGAAAGATGAGGAAAGTAGTCTGAATGCAAATAATGATAACTCCCCATCCCAGAAAACCAAAACATTGTGATAATAACAAGAAAGATGAGGAAAGTAGTCTGAATGTTAATAATGATAACTCCCCATCCCAGAAAACCAGAACATTGTGATAATAACAAGAAAGATGAGGAAAGTAGTCTGAATGTTAATAATGATAACTCCCCATCCCAGAAAAACAAAACATTGTGATAATAACAAGAAAGATGAGAAAAGTAGTCTTAATGTAAATAATGATAACTCCCCATCCCAGAAAACCAAAACATTGTGATAATAACAAGAAAGATGAGGAAAGTAGTCTTAATGTAAATAATGATAACTCCCCATCCCAGAAAACCAAAACATTGTGATAATAACAAGAAAGATGAGGAAAGTAGTCTGAATGTTAATAATGATAACTCCCCATCCCAGAAAACCAAAACATTGTGATAATAACAAGAAAGATGAGGAAAGTAGTCTGAATGTTAATAATGATAACTCCCCATCCCAGAAAACCAAAACATTGTGATAATAACAAGAAAGATGAGGAAAGTAGTCTTAATGTAAATAATGATAACTCCTCATCACAGAAAGCCAAAACTTTGTGATAATAACAACAAAGATGAGGATAGCTGTCTGAATTTAATTAATGATGCCTCATACCAGAAATTAAAATCAAATGATATAAAATATATTTTTGTTGTACTTTTTATTGGCTTATCAGATAAATTCATTTATTCTTTTTCAATGTCATTTCATTGAACACGTAGCGTATTTTTACTGTAATGTTTTACTCTTTTTTTGTATCTCTATTCTTCATTTTGTTTGTCGCTTTTTCAAATTTGATTGAAGAGTGAAAAGCAAGAATTACAATGTAAATGCAGCACGAGCTCTGCTAAAAAGCCGTTCATGATAAAAACAAAAACTTGCTGAAGACATTAAGTTTATAAGTCCCAGAAATTCGTACACAGATGTCGTGAATCACATGGTGACAGGTTCCAAAGAGTTGTGAGTTCAATAGAGAAATTGGAGAGGTGAATTAACAGGAAATAACTGATAACTGACATCCATTAGACATATGGTCGAAACATTGTGATAAAAATGGAAGCAAAGATGAGGACAATAGTCCAAATAATGTAAATAATGCTTGTCTTCAATTTCGAACAAAAGATCCCAAAACTGCTTGAGACATTTGTATGACTTTATTAGACACAACTGCACAAAAATGGTTTCCACTCTTCGAGAAGGTGAACTTTGACCTCAATGACTCTCTACATTCCATCTTGCCTTATGTTATTAAATCTACATATTTTAAATTAAAATATCCTTTCCTATGTGACCTTTATTGTTACCCAATCAAAGCATACCTTATTACTTTTTTGCCATTAATTTTTTTCCCATTAATTGTATTCATTAATTTTTCTTATTTTAATGATATATTGTTGGGATAAGATGTTTGACTTGCTAAATATTAGGGGTTTCTTGAGCTGTTTTTACTGCATTTTTAATAATATTCGTTTTCAATATACATTCTGTGTATATAAAGAAACACTTGCATATTATATTACAAATATTATGTATGAAAAATAAGAAACTTTTTAACAATAACAGATGAATTTAAATATACATAATATATTTATACAATTCACTACTCTACATTAGAACTTTTTTTATAACAAATATCCCAGATGTTTGGCAACTACTTGATAGGTGAAAAGGCTATGTGGGTGTGTCATTGTAAAACAATCTGTATGGTTGGAAAATCATGTCACATGACTTGATGGCAAGTAAACAAAGAGATGCATGCTGATTTGCTGCCATTATGTAAATTGAAATAAATCTGAGGTTGAAACAAGTACATATAATAAAAAATATAACATTTAAAAACAAAAAAATGGGAAGTAAGTGTCTAAGAAGAAGGCATCCATACTGTACGTTAATTTAATAAATATGAATTTCAAACCCAATAAATAAACACTATTTACATTATTCAGACTATTGTCCTCATCTTTGTTGGCAACCAGTAATAAGGTGTGCCAGAGAAAAGTGATATTAACAACAAAAAATTGCAATATGAGCTCTGATAAAAACATATTTGATAACAGCAAAAATTGCAATATGAGCACTGGTAAAAAATGGTTACTGAAGACCAAAAAATTCATCCACAGATGTCCTCAAGGATACATGGCGCAGTGGATAAAGGCGTTAGTTAGATACAGTGACAGTATTGTGAGTTCAATACCTGGTTGTAGGAGAGGGGAATTAACAGGAGATAACTGACATCCATTAAACATGGCATGTGGAACTAGAAGTAGTCTATCCCAGTAAGTGAAATAACATTCCAACCACTGGAGGGTACAATGGCCAAAACGTTGCAATAAATATGGCGACAAAGATGAGGACAATAGTCCGAATAATGTAAATAGTTACATAATACCTTATCTCAGAAATATAGACAGATACTGAAGGGCCGAAACATAATAAATATGGCGACAAAGATGAGGACAATAGTCCGA
>OZ038510.1:24222467-24244967 GCA_964036315.1 Acanthosepion esculentum | reverse complement strand
TATATATATACACATTTCATTAAAAACGACTGACAAGGTGCTTTTATTTAGTGTTTTATATAATTTCTCGTGCGATCTAACAATGTTTTTCTTTTCAGATGATAAATGATATAAAAACTGTCGGAATGAAAGCGCTTGGATAAAAGAACATTCGGACAGTTTTTATATAATTTATCCTCTGAAAAGAAAAACATTGTTAGATCGCACGAGAAATTATATAAAACACTAAATAAAAGCACCTTGTCAGTCGTTTTTAATGAAATGTGCATGAAAGAAGGATTGCTGCCTAAATACACAAATATATATATGTGTGTGTGTGTGTGTGTGAAATTGACATGTATTTGGGTAGCAACCTTTCCTACAAGTATGTTTCATTGAAAACGGCTGACAAGAAAGATTTAATTATTCTTTTATTGAGTTTTTCCAGCAATCTAACATTTTTCTGTTTTTCAGGAGTTAAAGAATCTAGGAATTGTCCATAGTTATAATTGTTCTGAGCACTTTCGGCTAATTCTCTAGCCATTATCAAGGATGTGCTTTTGGATGGTGAAATTCTGTGTGACTGCTACATAGTAATTTTATTAAACTTTATTCCCTCACTATCAATCTTACACTATTTAGCTGAAGAGACAGTATGTTAAAAATGTTCTAAAAACAGAAGTCTTGGCCCTGATCAACTGGCTGTACACAGCATGTGACCACCAAGAAGCACATAAACCATTCAAACTCCATACTGAAAAATTACCACACCAGAATTCATCCAACAACTGCAGGTGAAAGTGATGGCAGGCCCAGGCAAGAGAATGCATGCTTTGGCATGGGAAATGGGTGTTGCAATTTCCATCATCAACCTGGCCTTGAATGAGGACCTCTGCTACCACTTATACAAGAGGTGTAAAGGTCAACTTCTTTCAAAAAAGTCTCGAGAAAACTGACTGACAAAGGCAAAGAAACTCCTGAACAAGGTGAAACATCCTGTTGAACCAGGGACAATCTGGTTCTTCACTGCTGAAAAGAATTTTTGCCAGGACCAGCTGCACAACACCTTGCCTACAATCCATATGACGTTCCTCATGTTATGAAACTGTGATGGTTTTTAGGTCTCCAGTGAGGGTGATGCCATGCCACATCACATCTTTGAACAGGGTCTCAGGCTCAATTCAGGTGGCTATGTGGAATATCTGTAAACAGTTTTAGATTTGTCAAAGTTAAGTGACATGGATGAATGGAAGCTAACTGAAGAATGGAAAAGAGTAACCTGCATCAGGATGATGCGTAAAAACAATAAGACTTGAAATGGAGAGCTGAAATGGAGACTATGAGTCCATGGATTGCAGGAAATAACACAACAGACATTCTGATTGCCTCCGTACACCAGAATACATCCAACAACTGCAAGAGAAAATGATGGAAGACCCAGGCAAGGGAATGCATGCTTTGGCGTGGGAAATGGGTGTTGCAATTACCATCATCAACCTGGCCTTGAATGAGGACCTCTGCTACCACTTATGCAAGAGGTGTAAAGGTCAACTTCTTACAGAAACAGATTGAAAAAACATCTGACAAAGACAAAGAAACTCTTGAATAAGGCAAAAATCCTGTTGAACCAGAAACAATCTGGTTCTTCTCTGATGAAAAGAATTTTTGCCAAGACCATCTGCACAACACCCAGAAGAAAAGATGGCTTGACTACGATCCATATGACATTGCTCGTATCATGAAAACCATGTTTCCCCAAACTGTGATGGTTTTTGGGTGTGTCTCCAGCAAAGATGATGTCATGCTACTTCACATCTTTGAACAGGGTCTCAGGCTGAACTCAAATGGCTATATGGTGTTGGTGGATACTGTAGTCAAGCTTTGCTTGGAGAAGGTGGCTGCTGGAAGACCACATGTGTGGCAGTAAGATTCCTTGACACACTTTCGTTAAGTTTTCTTGGCTGTGCAGACTAGTAAACAAAATAAACACTGTTTTAAAAAAAACAGAACGTCTACTCAAATATGGGCATCCACTAAATGTTTGAAGTAAAAAAAACATGTTGGATTAGAAAAAAAATATCTGTATTTTTTGTAGAAATTGCTTTTTTCCCATATTTACAAAACTGAGCCGATATAGCTTTCAAGAAAAACTAAATGGGTGAATGTACTTTTAGGCAAATAGAAGATTGCTTGATTGTGAAGCTCTCTGTAGCTGAACAGTCAAAGCATTCCAGATCAAATGGTGGTTTCTCCTGCAAAGAGCAACACAAAGTGCTTTTTTTTTTAATTTAAGTTTACTTGCGTCCACAGGCCAGTAGACAAAATAAGTTTCAGTTATGTGCCATTCGTGATACATGCGCGGGCAATCATGTATCTAGTATGTAGACCAGTTGCCATCCAAGGCTATAGAATCCAGTCTGTCTTGCTATTTACCCATAGCTGGGGGAGAAGAAGAGGATTCATACCTTTCCCAAGGCTAGTAGCACGTAAGTGGACGTAATGGATTTTAGTGAAATTTGAACTTGGCTCTCCAATTCCTCAATCCGAGTCGCTATCCATTACTCCACTGTACCTCCACAAAATAAACAATGTTTAAAAGAAACAGAGCGTCTACTCAAATATGGGTATCCACTAAAAATATTGTTTGAAGTTAATTGAATATAATAATAATATTTACTTGAATAACATTATTATCATCATCATTATTATTATTATTATTAGAACTGTAAAAGGAATTATCATGCTAAAGTAATGTTGTTGTTTGTTGGGACCAGCTGATCTATCACACCTCAAGATGTCTCAAAGTACTCCTGCTATTACTCGGCTGGAAACTAGAGACTAAAAAGAAGTAACTGAAGCAAAATACTCGTAATGGTAAAATACTAACCTGGGAAATTATTTCTTAAGGTGAATGGATGTTACTTAGCAGTGTCCACTTTTCCTTAAGTACAGTAGTTCCTCGATTATCTGGACAACTTGAGACAGGGCTGGAAAAAAATAAACAGGTTCAGATAATTCAAAATTCTTGATAACTGAATACCTAAATAAAGAAGAAAGAAAATATACATTTTCTGATATAATGTTAAAATGTCTATCAACAAATAAACATTTTTGCAAGGTTTTGTCCAATTTATTTTTCATGAATTAGAGCTATTTCATCTTGGACGTACACTACGAATCAGTGAGATTTCTCATCTACCGTGTGGCTGCTCGTTTCCGAGCTGCCCATTTGCTTAGATCCATTTGTGTTCCTTCAAAACCCACAGAGCCAATCTGTAGTTCATATGCCAACTATACTGAGCAGTGACTGTAGCTAGGATCACATACAATTTTGAATTGTCTTTCTCCTATAATGGTTACCAACGTTGGTTAAGGAATCAAATCTGCTTGCTATTTAACCCATAACTGAGGGGAGAAGAAAGGGATTTATACTTTTCCCAAAGGTATTTGTGCAAAAGTGAATTTAAAGTATCAACCAGAATTTGAACTCTGCATGTGCCTCTAACCATTACATCAACTGCAGCCAAAAAAAAAAAAAAAATTACTAGATGACAATTCAAAATGGGGGTGGAAATGAGGAAACCTAGAATCTTGATGGTGACTTGGGACTCTGAATTGAGGGTAAGCTGTGATGTCAAATTTACAAAACAGACAGACTTTTTTGTTTTGCTGTATTTTGGGAGCTAATATGTTCTTGTTTTTTAATGATGGCGTTTTAACATGTTTTTTTAACTATCATAGAAGCCCCGCCCTTCGAGCAGACTTTACGGCAGTTGCTGCAGAGGGCTTTTGGGACTTCAGAGTCCAATGTACGTAAAAGTTAAAATAATTTGATTATTTCTAAATTTTGGCACCTTAATTCGTCATAATCTTTCTTCTTGTTTATGATTCGCCGAGATTGAAAAAAAATCGGATGGACGGACACACGTACACTGCGCTTTATTAGAAATGATGTGGTAAAATCCTCTAACTATCGTCACTCGAGAATGGTTAGCAAGATCATGAGTAGCGAGTTCGATCCTCACTAGATGTTTCGTACTGAGGAAAAATAATACTGGGTAGAAGATAGCAAAACGTCTAGCTGAGATATTAAAAAAATTAACACCTTGGAAAAAAAAGTGTACGCACACCTAGTTGCAAAGAAAGAAATCATTTCTTGTTGTACTTGTAAAATCTCGAAAACGTGTTTAATTTAAAAAAAAAATAACGTTATGTGCTCGTTAATGTATAATTCTTTCTTCTTTCATCACTTTACTTCTCAAATGCGACGAATGAAGGACAGTTAACAGGATTTCAAAACCTCTTTTCTTTGTAGCTCATTAGAAAAAGACGTTGGTTCAAGTCAAGTCTCTTGAGAAGCAGGTATCGGTAGCAGCCTTGTGTATCGTTTATATACGATTTGTTTTGTTTAAGAAAAAACAAATGTCAAAATATTCAAAACTAAGTTATTGACTAAAAAAAAAGTAATTTATTTTTTTTACAATTACCTTTATTTTTTTAAATTTTTAATATACTCAGATATCACTACTACTAATTCTTTTCATATCGTCAAAAATGCTTTTTTTGACAGAACTAATAAAAATAAAACCGTTATTAGAAAAAATGTTGAAAAATACATTTTCAGAACCAACTTAAATTTTTAGCATTTATCGCGGACTGTCATTTCCCAAATAGCGATTTTGTTTGAAAAAGAAAGAAAAACCATTTTTGTTCGAAGTTTTTTTATTCACAAAAAGTTTGTTTTCCTTTTTTTACTTTCAACTCAATTTTCTTCAAATCTTTTTCTTTTTTTTTTTTTAACAACGAAGTAGCTACCTGAAAACGTTTTATCTTCCTTTACCCTCAAAAATTCATTTGAAGCGATTAAATATATATTTATGTCACTATTGTGCACCCGTAGATTTCAGATCAGCTAAAAAAAGTTTGTCTTTTCTCAAAAGAATGTATCCGAATATGAGTCTATTAAAAAGTGGTTGAAAATCTGTTTTTTTTTTTTTTTCTTCTGTCGTTTTTCGTTTGACCTAAAAAAAAAAAAAGAAAAAAAAGTTCATTGTCAAATATTTTTTTTTTAACCATGTGTGACACTGAATCGTCGTCGGGTTTTTTGTTTTGTTTCTCAGGCTGTAGTTTCAAATTCTCTAACGATTTTTATTAAATCTCATTTCCTAGTTAATATTTTTCATATTTTCACTTCGCCTCATAATCAAAATGCACTTTTCTGTTTATATTTTTAAACGTTTGAAAAGTATTTTTTTAGTCTTTGCAAAGTTGTAGAAAATAAAAATAAAACGGATCATTTCCCAATCAACCCAACTGAGGTTGTCATGAAAAAAAAAAGCCCTTAAAAACTTATTGTCTCGAAGAACCTTAAATTATTTTAGGGTTAACAATGGTTTATTTAGGGAGTGACAAGGATTTTTTAAATGACATAGAATAAATTTCATTTAGGAATTCATTGTCACGACTCAGATTTGGGATTCATTTTGTTTGGGCAACAATAATTTTTAATAAAAAAAGGTTTTCTTTCATCATTTACTTAGAGTTTTTTTGTTTTATTTATTTGAAGATAAAATATTATTTTGAAAATTTTTATTCAATACAGGAGATTAAGTAAAGTGCCCATTTTTTCTTTCTTTTTAAAACATATTTTTACGAAAATTAAAACTTGCCAATAGCATTCAACACGACAGGACTTAATTACACACACGCACCGTAGTATTACAAAAAAAAAAATAATAATACAAATTTAAAAGTACACAGTGTAAGGAAATCTATACAGGTGGGTACATCTTTTAAAGTAAAGTAAAGAAAACAAACTACTACAGTACACTTACACAAACTCTTTTTCGTTTCAATGAATGTGTGTGTGTGCATTTAAAGTAGATATAATTTTTGTTTAGTACATTTTTTTTTTTTAATTTTTACCTATAATCTACTCTATTTGCATACGAATGCTTAGTAATAAATAAATACTAAATTAGTTCTTAAAGTACTAAAAAAGAATAAATAAAATTTTAAAATATACCTAACATAACAAATTGAAATATTTCTCCCACAATAATGTACATTACAATAACAAACACAAGAAGGGTGTCGATAAGTTTTCAGCTCGACTAAGAAACAAAAATTCTACGACTGTTTCATAGTATTTGTTTGTTTTTTTTTAGCGTGATTTTGGTAGCTGAGTGAAACCAAGAAATTTTCAGCACCTAATAAATAATAAGGAAACAAAAATAACTAACCATTTTTAAAATTAAAAAAAACATTTGAAAAAATGTTAAGCAGGTGCTCTTGTTCTTTATTATGTTCCCTGACATATTGCATTATTTTATTTTTAAAGCTGTATGTTAGAACAATGCAACGTAAGTTCTCCTTTTTAAATTCAAATCAAAATATGAATCCCCAAAGAGTATTAAAGCTGTGAACAGAAATAGATATTTTGTCACGTTGTGTGTAAAACGACTTGACATCAGGCAGGAATAATTACAGTTACGCACTCAATTTATAAACCAAATGACGTTAGGTTTATTAAAAAGATAAAAAAATTAATTAAACTACTATAATTTGAATTCTTCATTTAATCATCGGAAATCTTTGTTTCATGAGGAAGAAGAAGAAGAAAGATTAGGGTGGAGATATTGATAATAAAATTGTTTGTTTTTACATTTTTACTTACATCCGGAAATATATTTTTTAATTATGAAAAGTTGTTTGCATTTTTTTCATTACTCCTGTTATATTTCTTTTAAGGCGGGAAGTAAATTACACTTTAAAATTCTACCGAAAAAACAACAAAAAAATCGATGTATTTTTTATTTCTTTAATTCTGGATTTATTTAAATCAATTAAACCATAAAAATACTGTAATTTAAGTTTAAAGTACATTTTAAAATTTAAGCGACATTTTTTCTTCTTTTAAAAAAATAAATGGCCAATGATACGCTTCTTTCATGATTTATTCACTTTTGTGATGTTTTCCATATATATATATATATAAAAATCACAATTGTTTTATTTATTAAACATATGTTGCCGAGTTATTTTTATACATTTCTTACAGTTTTTTTTGTCGATGTGTTCGAAGCTATGGTGGCCCAGAAGTATCACTCTAGTTAATCCCCCCCCCTTTTTTTTAAATAATTGAATGAGTCATTCGCAGACCAGCGACCTGACCGATAAGACGTCCCTTCTTCTGCTGCGTAACCAAGGGACAATTCTTGGTACAGCCCCCCATTTTTATTTTAATCGGAGATTAAAGACAAGTTTATTTTTATTTTGCGAAAAAAAAAAAAATCTTTACTTTTATTTTTCGAGTTATTCTAAGACTTCTTGGACTAAAACAGTGTTAAAAATCGTATCATTTTATTTTTAAGGTAAGTTTATTTATTTTTTTCTTTGTTTCAAAATTCGGTTACATGTCATTTTTAAAATTCCTGCGTTTTTATGCGAGATATTTGAAAAAAACTGATGGGGTTTTGTAAACATGCTGCATTTTTTAAAATAATTTCAGATTTTTACCAAACTATTGTTTTCTGCATGAGTGGGTGATTTTCATTTTTAACAAAAATTAATCTATGATCTCGTAAAGAAAGAATGAGAAATATTTCACTCTAATAAGGCACCTTTTAAAAAGAAGCGGTCCGAAGAGGAATGTAGTGATACTGACATCCCGTCAAGACTTGTTACAATTTGAATGTCACATATCACCGAAAAATATTATGGTCTGCGTTAATTTTGTCAGATTTTATAGGTAAATAAAATTCTTGTTTTTTTTTTTTATTATTTATATTTCTTTGTTTCTTTTTTGTTTAATAACTTTTTTTTTTTTTTAATAATTATTTCTAATTCTAACTTCCTTAAATCTGGACGTCACCACATTCCTCTTGGGACCGCTTCTTCATAAAAGTACCAGTATAAATTGAAAATGAAACAAAAAGTTTTGGCGACTTTTCGAGTTTTACTTTTGCCTACTTCAGAAAAGCAGTTGTCTATCTATTTTAAAATGCATGCAAATTGCTAAGAAGTTACCAGTTTTAAATATTGTTTAAATATCAAGCAAGAATAATTTGCAGAAATTTGTTGGTTTTCTAAATTTTCTGTATTTTTTTTTTGTGAAAATGTCTGACGTGATATTATTGCATAAACCTAAATAAAAAAAAAAACCTACTGGAATTTACTAGAGTGCTTTGAAATAGTTTTGAAATTTCTAAAACTAACAGTGAGTAAAATTTAATTAATTCTCCCTGACAAGAAGACAAAACCAAAGAAAAACATAAAAGAAAGAATGTAAAATAATAAATCTCTTTTACAACTACAACAAAAATGACAGGATTATCTACATATGGATCAGTATTTCAACCTAAAATCAGTGCCCCCCCCTCTTTGCAACCAATATACCACTTCAAATCTCTTAAATAAGTAAAATGCAATATCTTTGTAACTGTACTTCCCAGAACTCCTCAGGAGTAGAGCATTGTTGCTTACTCCTATGATTGTTCCAAGTAAAAATATCTGTTCCTATTCTGTTGTGTCCCCAATTGAAGGCAAGATGTACAAAAAGAAAAAAAAAGGGCTTGATCTGGGGATTTTAACTCTAGAGCAGCACCTTCCCACTGTATTATAAGGGAGAAGTCAGCCTTCTGACACATTTGTGATACTGGTTGCAGAGCATTTTTTTCTTCCTTACTTATATATAAGCCTCTGAGTTCCCATGTTAAACTGTGTTCTAGTCTACTCCTGTGTGGAATTAGTTAAATCATATTAGATTAGAGTGAAGTATCTGTGCATTCTGTGAAAAGTGCCACACACACAATAAACACCTAATGTATGTGCATATCAGAAAGTTACCAAACTGTACATGCTGTGATTGTCATAGTCAACATAAATGCATACACAGTTAATACACTTTGCTAGTAAGCCGATTGAATCAGACTACCAATAGATTTGTGTTTATTTATTGTATTGGAACAGCTCTGCGATCTTTACAATGACTGACAAATTTGTTTCCTATGCCTGCATCAAATTTAGTAAATTGGCTACCAAATGGTTGGCAGACCAGGAAGTGGAAGGGATAGTATTTTTTGATTGATTTGTTTTCTATTTCTTATCAACCCTTTGCAGGTTATTTAAAAACCAGTAAATACTTTAAGAATATATACATATATTTTTTGGAGATAATAATTTAGTGATACAAGTTTTACTAATTAACCGATAACTGGGGGAAGAAGAGGTTGTTTCATACCTTTCCCAAGGGTATTTGCACATAAATAAATATAATGAACCCAACTGGAATTGGAACTCAGTTCTCCAATGAACGATACCAAGCCATTATCCATTATACCACTTGAACATCCAAGCTTACACTACCTGGTATTCCCAAGTGGCCACCCATTCAGGTAGTGACCAGGTTCAACGTTACTTCGGTGATCATACGGGAACCAATGTTTCAACATGATATGGCCATAATCAGGGAGGAATAGTAAAAAGTCAAACATTGCTGAGACATACAAAACATAGGAAGTTATGGAGAGCCATGATTACTAACATCCTGATGGGACATGGCATATGAAATAAGATGATGACTACCAGGATGCTTTGTTGGGTTTTTGAGTGATAAGCACATTTTAGGGTCAATCGAGTATCTGTCCAAGATGACAAGAGTTCTAGGTGGCCAGTTCAGTTATGTGCCATGTGTGATACATGCTTAGGCACATAACTTTCGATACATGACTGACGTGGCAGATTTTTTTCCTGCAGTAAGTTGCCATTTCTTTCTGTGGTAGACCAGTTTCCATCCAAGGCTGTAGAACCCAGTCTGTCCTGCTATTTAACCAGAGCTGAGAGGAGGAGAAGAGGATTCATTTCTTTCCCAAGGGTATTAGCACATAAGTGAATATAATGGATTCGACTGGAATTCGAACTCTGCTTACTGATTCCTCAATCCGAGTCGCTATCCATTACACCACTGGGCCTGTGGGGTAGAGTTCTCGTTAATTGTTGCTTGTATCAGAAGGTAGATAAATAGTAGCAGTCCTTCGGGACAGCCGCTAGTTTGGCCTAAAGGTTCAACAAGCAATCAAATTGGGGTCACCATAACATAAACAAAATAACATACGAAAGAGAAGGGTATATCAAAAACACTTTGTATTTAAATGCAACATCAATGAATAGTACAATGTTTCTTGATTTACATGCACAAAGTCCGTTACAAAATGTTCATTCATAGAAGAGAAATCCGATTATTAAAAGAATATAAGTGTCTTTTGTTAATACTTAAGTTCATGACGTGCTGGTCACAGGAGATGAAAGGTGAGGTCAATGGGTTGGTAGGAGTCCTTTGATATCTCCGTTGGTGAAGGAAGGCTGAAGGCATCGGGTTTGATGGGTGAGAAAAGCGTAGCGACATTCACTGACGGTACTTCAAAGCTTTCTCTTCTAGAAGTGAATTTATCGCTCTATTTATGTGTGCCCATCGGATCAGAGTCAGTCTGCTGAAACAAACTGTTGGGTATGGCGCGGAGCCGTTTAATTGGTGGAAAATTGCTTATTATTCTTTTTATTTCTTTTTAATTTTCCCCCGGAAATTCTGCGTGGAGCCGGGTGCGCAAAGACCAGTATTGGTCATTTGCTGTCTAAACCTCTGAGGGTTAATATCCGGTCCTTCGCTTGCTCCGTGCCACCACAGGCCTACTGTGACCAGGCACAAGCAAATTACCAGGAAATCTTGAAAAAAAGTCTTGAACATATCCGTTTAATTTATTTAGTTTTGTGGATTGCTACTTTACAATCCTTATTTGTAATTGTGTGTGTATAGTAACTGGCCATCGTTAAATCTAATTGTCAGAAATGCCCAACAAACACAACTGACAAAGTTTCCAATAAACAACAAAAGAAAAGAACCAAAATATGAAGCATATATATATATATATATATATATATATATATATATATTTAAAGACATTTTTATGTTTAACATTCTTTTTGTAGATACAAATATTTAAGTAAATGCTCTGTTTATAATAAACAGTATTAATAACATTTACCAGCCTGAATGTCTGAGAAATTGTCAAAGAAGATATGCGTCCTCTGACAGGAATCGAACCTGTATCCTATACAGAACCGTCATATAGCCTGACGTGCTTTTACCGATTTCACCACAGAGGAGCGTTCGGTTGGCAAGGTCGATTTTACTGTTTTTAAACTATAATTTTCCATGATTCTCTCACGTACATTCATATCTGCTTGATGCGTATCCAAATGTAAACAAATGACGTCACACATTATGAAATGGACAATGTCCGACAATTATTGTAAGATATTTTTATGTTTATACATTCTTTTTTATAGATACAAATATTTAAGTAAATGCTCTGTTTATAATACACAGTATTAAATAACATTTACCGGCCTGAATGTCCGAGAAATTTTCATAGAAAATATTCGTCCTTGACAGGATTTGAACCTGTATCCTATATGGAACCGTCATATAGCCTGACGTGCCTTTTTCGGCCACTAAGGATCGTTCGGTTGGCAAAGTGTGACATCATTTGTTTACATTTGATACGCCATGAGCAGTTATGAATGTATGTGAGAGATTCATGGAAGATTGAAGTTTATAAGCAGTAAATTCGACCACGATCCTGAGCAAGAACAGCTCTTTCAGAGAGCCACTCAATGTCACAGTAGTTGGCACTAAGATGCGGATAGACGGCATCTCTGAGCTGTTGATGGGTGTCAACAACTGAATACAGTGTTCCCGCATTAATGTAACCTTCTGCGTCTGAAGGCGTTCGGCCCTCTCTGAGGGCTAGAAGGCCCCTTGAAAAATCAGCGGACCGTTGTCCCCAGTAGTACGAGTGTGCATTTTGGTGGTCAGGTGCAATGATTGGACATGGCCCCAGAGGTTGGACGACTTAAGGCAAGCACGAACAGCATCGGCCCTTGTCCCTTATGGAATGACAGGCAGGGTTTGTCGAAAGTCACCTGACAGAAGGAGAGTCAAGCCACCCATGAGAGCAGTGGAGTCCCTAATGTCTTGAAGGGACCTATTCAACGCCTCGAGTGCTTGTTTGTGAGCCATATTGCACTCGTCCCACACTATGTGTTTACAACGTCTTAATACGTCAACCTGACCCGAATCTTTTGAAATGCTGCAAGTTGGAATTTCGACCTTGGCAAGGTCAAGCGGAAGTCTAAACATAGAGTGCACCATCCGTCTGCCCGGCAGCAATGTGGCCGCAATCCCGGATGAGGCAACAGCAAGCACGATGTCTCCGTTCTGCCTGATTTCAGCTAGAATTAGTTTTGCAACGAACATCTTCTCGGTGCCACCGGGTGCGTCTAGGAAGAAGATGCCACTGCTCTGTTGTCGGACGGCGTCAATCACCGTGGTGTAAGCTGTTCTTTGTCCTGGTAGGGGGCGTAATTCATTCTCTCAGACATAGTCGTTGCGGCCAGCAGTGCAATAAGACGTTACACGCAGCATTTCTGGTGATAAGTCGGCGGTGACATCTCGCACTGGCGAAGGTAACCTGTATGTAGTTAGCGCAGCTCCACTCATTTCAAGAGCAATGTCTTCAACCTGAATGAGCACCCTATTGTAAATAAGGTCCGTGTAGCCCAACTCTGTCTCAGACTCCCTCGACAGAGCTGTTGCAGCAGCATCCCTAGATTGACAGGCATGCCTGGGGTCAAATGTTTCAGCTGCCCTCGACCTGACAGTGGTGGCAGCATTCCCAGCATTTCTAACAGACCTACGTAGTGGTGTCTCAGCAGCACTAGCATCTCGCTGTTGCAGCCGCGTCCCGGGATTGATGGGCGTGTCTGCGGTCAAGTGTCTCTATTGCCCTTGATTTCGCAGTGGCAGCAGCATTCCTTACGTTACGAAGAAACCTTTGATGATGAGTCTCGGAAGCCCGAGATGCAGAGGCTGTTGCTCCAGCCTGTGCATTCATTCTCGACTGTTGTGCATTCTTGAGCCTTGATCGCAACGAAGCTTTGTAGGCAGCTTTCCCAGCCAAGCAGATGGCACACTCCTCTTGTGACTGTGAGGCCTGCATGAGGGCGCTGCGTTGAGCAACCTGTGATAGTCACATTATAGTCTGCTCCTTGGACTCTACGGGCCCTTCTTGCCTTCATAGTGAATGCTCTTGCAGACTTTTTGGCGGCATGGAGAAAAGTGATGCTAGTAGTGGTTGATCAGGGTTGCTCAATTGCAAAGTCTAAATTAGTATGCAAAGTGTGAGCCAGAATCGGGAAGGCAGGTATTTAAGTAAAACAGCTGAATAAATTGTTTATGGTAGTTGGAAAAATGTAGTTAAACAGACAAACAGAAAACAAAAACGTAAGAAACAACTTGCGGTAGGAGAAATGATCAGTTGAAGGAGCCTATCGTATCAACCGGATGGCAGCGTAACAGGAGCAGAAGTGAGACCTTCGTCCCACAGCAGGTTCAAATGCGAAGTATTACTGGCCAATCAGTGAGCGTCCTAGGGTCTCGAACACCAATCAATGACTGTACTGCACTCAGCCAATGAGATACCACTATGTGAAGCATGGTCACGCGTGTGTGAATAACAATCAGCTGTAGAGTCTGTAGTGTAGATGTCTCAGTTGAACATACGTTTGATTGGTGTATTCGCAAATTCCGATGAAGACATGATTGTATCGACTTCCCTCAGGTATTAGTTGGCCACAAAGGAGCTCACAGGGCAAAAGTTTTAATTTTCATGACTAAAGCCAATAAAGTTAATCAAAATCACAAGCAAGTTGCGAAAAACATTGCCAAATTCAGGTAAACTCGATTTGAATGGGAAGTCAAAAGGGGTATGATTTCATTGATTTTTATCCGATAATTGAAACTGATATTGAAAACAAAAGTCAGCACCTCAAAACTGTCAGTAAATACTATGCTCAATGAGAATAATGCTAAAAATTCTTCGCCATTTGCAAAAAATATAACCAAAAATCAGCTAGACTGGACTTGAATCGAATGTCCCAAAGTGATCGATTGTATCTATTTTTTCCAGTAATTGATATCGATATTGAAAATGAATGACAGCACCTCATAACTTTTGATAAAAACAATGTTCAACATAATTTTGGTGGAAATTCTTCGCCATTTGCAAAAAATATAGCCAAAAATCAGCCTGACTGGATTTGAATTTGAAGTCAAAAGTGGCATGATGTTATCGATTTTTTCCAATAATTGATATCGAAGAAAAAGTCAGCAACTAATAACTGTTGATAAAACTAATGCTCAACATGATTTTTGTGAAAATTCCTTGCAATTTGCGAAAAATAGAGCCAAAAATCAGCTACATTGGATTTGAATCAGATGTCCCAAAGTAATCGATTTTATCAATTTTTTCTGATAACTGATATAAATTTTTAAAAACAAAGAACAGCACCTGAAAACTATAAGTAAGGACATTACTCAATGTGAGTTTGGTGGATATCACTTGTAATTTGTGAAAACTATCACTGAAAAACTGATGAATTTTTTCAAATCAATATTTGACCCCCTATCGGTTTTAGCGATTTTTTTTCTTTCCAAAAAACGGAGGAACAATCAAAAAATCTGAAGATGTCAAGTATAAATAGCGTAAATTTCCAATCTGTGTGTGAATTTTCATGCCAATCAGATGAACGGTTTGCTCAGGATGTGGTAAAAAGTTGACAAACACACAGACACGCTAACAGAATGCCATTTATAGATACAGATGAGGCCAAGAAGTGGTCTATCTTATTGACTAGGAAGAAATCCCAGCATGCATCTGTATGTTTTTGTTTGTAAATTTGAGAATAGAGGAAGTTTTCGCAGTCATTCCTATCAAGAATTATTGTATAAAATTTGATATCTTTTTGAAAAAAAATAGCAAAAAAAAAAAAAAAAAGACATTGTAAATTTTTACAGTATGGGGTGTTTTGTAGGTCCCTTGTGAATATGTGGTATTGTGCTACATGTTGGATTGGGAGGTGATGGACAAGTTCAGATTTAACTATAATGGCTCTTGGAGCCTTTTCTAATTGATAATGATGTAAAGTGAGGTGATATTCCAGCTCCTACTCTCTTTACTGTCTTTTTTGCTGTAACTTCAGTTGAAGCTTTTCAAAACTGTGATGTTGGCCATTATCTTTGTTTGATAATAGATGAGAAGGTTTTTGATCTGAGACGATTCAATGAGCTATTTAAGGTTTTCCAACTGATTATTTGTGAACTCCTCTATGTTGATGATGCTGATCTTGTTTCTCAAAGTGAAGATGAAATGCAGCTGATAATAGGCCATTTATTGGGGACTTGCATTGCTTTTGGGCTAAACATCAGCCAGAAAAAGACTAAAGTCATGTACACACCTCCACCTGGGATGCCTTACTTTTGTAATACTGCCCGGGGTGGTTATTGAAATAATAACTGGAACGGCAACTTACAAAGTATAGGGGCTTATTTTAAACAAGAACAATGCAAGTAAATATTTACAAGTTCATCGGAAGCTTTTCAACAATAAAAGAAACAAAAATACCACTAGGTGGCAGTACCAGTAATGAATCTAGTACTTACTCAGTGGAAGATGTTAACCTACTCCCCAGTACAGTTCATCTCTTGTTATGTTAGATTAAACTTGTCGGAAAAGCAATGCAGGATGCTATACCAGGTTATTCCAAGAGATGAACCAGATACAAAAAGGATAAGTAACAAAACTATCAGAAAACAAAAAAACTTGACTGGGAATATCCAAGAAGATGAAGAAATCCAAATAATTAAGGAGGATATAGCAGCAGGGGGGGGGGGGCACCAAAGTCTTGGGCAGATGAGTATCTGTTACAGTATGGGGTGCCATGTTATCTGTTTGGTAAAGATGAGGATGTTAGGCTGCAAATATATGTATTTTTTGTAATGCTGTCCAGGGTGGTTATTGAAATAATAACTGGAACAGCAATTTACAAAGTATAAGGGTTTACTTTAAACAAGAATAATGCAAGTAGATATTTACAAGTTCGTCTGGAGCGGGAAAGAAACCAACTCTATAGATGCTGATATTGCTACTGATTAGCAATTAAATTTTTATCGAATAAAGATTAGGGTGTAATGCATAAATATTATACAAAGTTACAAAAATTTACATAATAGTTTTTTTTAAATAAAGATTAAATGGATCAAAGGAAATAAATCTACTGGACAAAAGTTAAGGAACGATCTTGTTAATACTTGAACAAAATATCAACAATATTTAATATTTGGTAAACATCTCCTTATTTTCAATGACTTCTCTGCATCGTCGACCACATGATCGAATTAATTTCTTGCAAAAATCAGCAGAAATTCCCTCCCATTCGTCTTTCAATAACTCCCATAGGGGATCCTGGTTTTTCGGGTTTCTTTTCTGAGCCCCTTCTCCAATTATCTTCCAAACATTTTCTATTGGATTCAGGTCGGGGCTCTGGGCTGGCCACATCATTAGGGCGATTCCTTCTTCTTCAAATAAAGCCATAACCTTCCGAGCTTTGTGGCAAGGTGCATTGTCCTGCATGAAAATAGGAGATTCATAAAGATTATGGTGTAATCTTGGTACCACATGCTGCTGAAGAAACCTTTTGTAAATCTCAGCATTGATATTGCCATGTACGCAGATGATAGGGCCAACTGCTGCAGATGAAATCATTCCCCACACCATCACACTGCCGCCACCAAACTTAACGGTTTTCTTGACACATTGAGAAGACAGTCTTTCACCTTTCAGACATTCTTTTACGGCGTACGTAAGTTTTGCCCTCAGAACCAAATATCGTAAACTTGGACTCGTCACTGAAATGAACTATATACCATTGTGCGTCAGTCCAAACAACATGTTCTCTTGCATACTCCAGGCGTGCCCTTTGGTTTTGCTTTGAAATGAGAGGCTTCGAAGCTGGAATACGGGCATGCAATCCTGCATTTTTTAACCTGCGAGCAACCGTTTTCCTTGAGATCTTATCTGTCTCTTCATTAAATTTACGGGCAATTGATGTAGCAGTTTCAAAACGGTTTTTTGTAGATATTCTAACAATTCTTCGATCTTCTCTTTGCAATGTTTTTGGAGGTCTGTTGGTTTTTGGTTTTGCATCTAATGTTTTATCGGTTTTATACCTGCTAATTACATGATGAACGACACTTTTAGACCTATGAACACTATCAGAAATTTCTGAAATTGACTTTTTTTCTTGATAGTTAGCGATAATGAGTTTTTTTCTGCAAAAGAGAGCGTTTTGCGTGTAGAATTTGCCATATTGCTTAAAAATAAAGTCCTAATGATAAATGAACTTTTACTTATTGTTGAAAAGCTCCATTGAGTTTTTTAACAATGTAAATTAAAAGTTTATGCAAATTATTAACATTGTTCCTTAACATTTGTCCAGTAGCTTATTTCCTTTGCTCCATTTAATCTTTATTTAAAAAAAACTATTATGTAAATTTTTGTAACTTTGTATAATATTTATGCATTACATCATAATCTTTATTCGGTAAAAGTTTCATTGCTAATCATGCATTACTTTTTAAGTAATACACATATTTATGTTGTTTCCGTTCCTTATATTATGACTGCTACTATATATATATATAAATATATATATATATATATATATATATTTACTTTACTACCTAAACATTATATATATATAATGTTTAGGTAGTAAAGTAAATATTGGTTTATATGTTATCATTTATCTATTTTCATTTTTGTTTAGTAATTAGTAGTTTTTTTGTTTTTGACTTGGTGTTGTCTTAAATATTAAGGTATTTATTATGGAAGATTAGGTTTGTTGTGTGTGTGTATATATATATATGCACACGCACATATACAATGTGTATATTTGTTTTGTTTCTTTTTTAAATTAGTGCTTAGGTGGCAAAGTAAGTGTTTATTTATATGCCTACACTTAGCCATTATTTCAGTTTTTCTGTTCAGGAGTTTATTTTGGTTTCTTAAACTAATTTAAACTCATTTTTCCTCTTTACAGTTTTTGTTGTCAATACTGTGTAGAGCTGCCTTTTTTTATAATTTCTGATTTGATTTTGGTGGAGATATAGTTTTCTTTTTGGGTCCATATGTATTTTGATAGGTTTGTATTGTTTGTGTATTTTTTCTCTCAAATGTGATTGTAATCTTTCTTAAGGTTTTTTTTCTGTAGCACCTATATAAATCTTTTGTCTGTAGCAATGTTATTAGTTAGTGTAGCTTTGTATATTATGTTATTGCTTAAACATTTTTGTTAAGTGGTCAATTTTCTTTGTTTCTACAATTATATTTGATGATTTTGTTTTGCTGAATGTTATTGTTATTGGCTTTGTTGAGTAGTTTTTGTTGTACTTAGGTATTATTTTCTCCATGTTATCCATGCAGATGCAAATAATTTTGATTATATTTTTATTGATAATTTTTGAAAAGTTGGTGTTTTTAGGGAAATGTTTGTCAATTAATTTGAAGAATATTTTGCCTAGTTTTGTTTTTATTCTATTGTTGTAACAGGGATGGATTGAACCAAATTATATTTTTATTTTCTTCTGTTTTTCTTTGTATTGTTTTCATTTTTATATTCTAGTTTGAATATCCGCTGTTCTTCAGGACTGATTTGTGTGTGTGTGTGTGTATATATATATATATATATATATTATATATATATATATACACATACATAAGGATTATGACTTTTTGTAAAATGCTGAATTTCTTGTATCATAATTTGATGAATGTGTTAAAAAGTGATGAAGAAGTGCTTAATTCAGTTTATTAAAAAAAAACAAAATGTCACCCCAACACAAAACTTCTAAAATCATATATAAGTATAGTAATGCTATGACTTTCTGGAAACTTCTAGAACTTTACAAAATTTATGATGTGCATTTTGTGGTGCAACATAAGCGTGAACAGTGGTTGGGTTGTTATTTTGATGTGAATGGGGAAAGTCTGTTGTATTTGTGATCAAATACGTTTTTTTGTTTCAGAGTATATAAGCTTCCTGATTGAGCAAGACTCATTGATTTGCTGAACGATCTCCAGTCATTCATTTTTAAAATAATGTCTCATCAAAAAGTACTTAAAAGAAACAAGAAGATCTGGATGAACAATCGTATAAGAAAAGCAGAACTTTTCTGCTAGAAGAACAATCAGTGGAAAGCAAAAGTGTATGAGTTTTTACGTCAATTATTTTATTTTCTGTAACCCGTTTCTTTTCTATACTATTCTTTTCTGCTATATAAAAGACATTAACAATTCAACCATTGAATAGTTGTTTGTCCGGCTTTCTGCGGATATATATATATATATATATATATATATATATATATATATTTTGGTACATTCTAAATTTCTCAGCACGGACTCTCCAGCCGTGTCTACATCTCCAGTCGACCGTGAATGGGTGAACATCACTTCTGCTTTCTGGATCAAACCAAACACAACGTGGGCAGGTAGCAGGATTAAACCAGTGGACCGGTCAAATGATCTACGGATGCTCAAGGAACCTACAGTCACTCCCTTAAGTTCAGTTAAGACTGAGTAGACACCTCAACCCAGAGAGTAAGACGTTGGAGGTTGAGGAGCTGGGGCGAAAGTGTTAGAATATATAGTATATATATACTTTAGTATATATTAAAATTGTAACAGCTAAATATCTTCTTTATGTTGTAGTAGTTATTGGTTCAGACTTTGTGATGTCATTTGTGGCTTCGTACCAATGGAAATTGTTTGGTGTATCATGTGTGCCGTAGGATGCCAACCTATGCTTTATATCTTAGAAGACAGTACTTTACTGAAACCTATAGACTGACTGCAGAATCAAAAAATTTTTTCAAAATAACAAAAACCTCATCATTTAAAGACTTCCTACAGCAGCAACAACTAAAATGGTTGGCACATGTAGCTAGAAGAGAAAATAAGGATATACTCAAGATGTTGACTTTCTAAACTTTTTGATTGTTTTTTTTTCACACTTTTTATTTAACTTAAAAGGATAGAAAGGAAATTGTCATCAATACTAAAAAGAATAATAAAATTTATTTTGATTTGAGAAATCTAATTTCCTGAAAAACTTTTCTTTTTTTTTTTTTTAAAGAGAAAAAGATTTTATAAATTTCAACTGACAATGCTGTTTAGTCAATGAATACCAAATATTTTCTGCATGGAAAGTGTTACATAACCACTTTTTACTTTATGTACTTTATAAGTCAATCACTGTTGTTGGTTCCAATCCCCATGGGGAATGATTGCAAAACACTTTCCCTCTCCAATTTATAGGCAGAAGCACACAAATGCATGCTAGGATTTCTTCCTAGCCAATAAAATAGATCAGTTCTTGGTTTCATCTGACTTAGTCCTGATCTTCTCATGTGTCTTGTGAACTTTTTGTCTTATTATTGTTAATTTGACTTGCATATATTGTCTGCTTGCTTGCTTTATATTATTTTTTGTCCTGTTCTTTTTGTGTTTTGTTTATTGCAAACTTTGTCAATTCTGTTTGTTTGACACTTCTGCCATTTATTTACCTTTAACCATATTCACTCATTCCACAATTGTTTTCACCACTTCCTTGTTAGTCCTTAAAAAGTACCAGAACTGATAGAATAAGCAGCAACTTCAAGGCACATGGTTTCTAATGTTTCTATCCTAATTCTGCACACAAACGATAACATCACCGTTTCACTGTACTGCCTCCTGATATACCTCTATGCATGTATATCCAGACAGCCAGATAAATGTCTTATGGCAGTCTGATCTCTGAAGACAAGGTTCTATTCAGCAGTGGTCTATTGAAAGCAAAATGTTTGAAACTAGAAATAAATACAAACTTGAGACAAGTTTCTGTTAGAATGAAAAAAATAAATAGAAAGAGAAAAAAGATGGAAAAAAAGAAATTTGACAACATATTCCAAAGACTAATCATAATTGAGATTACATATTCCAAACAGTAACCCTAATTGAGATTACATATTCCAAACACTAACCATAACTGAGATTACATATTCCAAAGACTAATCATAACTGAGGTTACATATTCCAAAGACAAACCCTAATTGAGGTTACATATTCCAAAGACAAACCCTAATTGAGGTTACATATTCCAAACAGTAACCCTAATTGAGGTTACATATTCCAAACAGTAACCCTAACTGAGGTTACATATTCCAAACAGTAACCCTAACTGAGGTTACATATTCCAAACAGTAACCCTAACTGAGGTTATATATTCCAAACAGTAACCCTAACTGAGGTTACATATTCCAAACAGTAACCCTAACTGAGGTTACATATTCCAAACAGTAACCCTAACTGAGGTTACATATTCCAAACAGTAACCCTAACTGAGGTTACATATTCCAAACAGTAACCCTAACTGAGGTTACATATTCCAAACAGTAACCCTAATTGAGGTTACATATTCCAAACAGTAACCCTAATTGAGGTTACATATTCCAAACAGTAACCCTAATTGAGGTTACATATTCCAAACAGTAACCCTAATTGAGGTTACATATTCCAAACAGTAACCCTAATTGAGGTTACATATTCCAAACAGTAACCCTAATTCAGGTTACATATTCCAAACAGTAACCCTAATTCAGGTTACATATTCCAAACAGTAACCCTAATTCAGGTTACATATTCCAAACAGTAACCCTAATTCAGGTTACATATTCCAAAGACTAACCATAATTCAGGTTACATATTCCAAAGACAAATCATAATTGAGGTTACATATTCCAAAGACAAACCCTAATTGAGATACTGAGGGTCTAACTGGGGAAAGGGGCTAGCAAGTAGTTTGCTGACAGGAATATGTTATAGAGTTTTACATTAATAAATCTACATTTTTTTTTTGTTTAATGGCACATCAACTCCTCATTTAAAGCTGAAATTTTCTTGGGAGCTCTAAAGTAATAAAATTATATGTTATTCTGCTTTCACAATTGAATACATGGTAGATGATACTCAGCTTTTAGGCATATGCATGTTTGTGTGGATGTAATTACTAGGTTCAGTGATATGTGTGTTTTATGTTATAGTTTTGTTGAAGTTATGTTATTTGGAACACAATTTGATTTCTTTAAGAAATTGTTGGATATTACATGGATTAATGTCATGAAAGAGTTCTTTCATGTTTTTCGGTTTCGTTTAGCCACATATCAACCTCTATGGCTTTCATCAGCCATCTTCTCACCGTCAGATCAAAAACGCAATGTGACAGAGGAGGGAATGGTTGTGAACAGACAAGCACCACCTAAGTCAAATAACTGTGCTACCAACATGATACCAGTAACAAAATGAGTCATGCACTAATGAGTGAAGGGCCAGTTAAATGGTAACCACAGTGGTCTAAAGGAACTTGAAAACCAATGACTGGGTGACATAATTGGTTTACCACTGTCTAGATCCAGTGACAGGAGTCCATAATTGGTTGTCACTGACCAGATTCGACTCGGGACTTGTACAATATAATCAATCTCTCCTTAGGCATAATTCCAGAAAATTCCAAGTTGACCAAATG
>OZ038510.1:24137467-24217467 GCA_964036315.1 Acanthosepion esculentum | reverse complement strand
GGATATAGGACCCAGTCTGTCCTGCTATTTTACCCATACCTGGGGGATTAAATTATTTGAATTATTTGTTGTTACTCTTTAGGTTTCCTTTGAATTCATTCTTGACCATTGTAATTATTAGAACTGTGTGAGTGTTTACCAATTCCATTTTGTCAACTGTTTTATTCTTCCTCCAAGACTGACCATACGCTTATATATATGCCATATATTCTATCAAATGCTTGTAAGATGCTAAGAAATTACACTGCCTGTTTTGCCTCCCCACTACTTCAAAAGTAAAGAAAAAAAATGGATGCAGTTCTTTTTATCAGACCATTGATTTTTTTTTTTATTTATTCAATTTTTTCATTATTAATTGAATTTTTTCATTTTCATTTTCAGATGTCAGTTGCAGATATAGTTTTGGCGCAGTGACGTGCGGTGTGGACAACCATTCCTGTTAGGTTGATGCAAAAGTTTACAGTGAAGTCTTTTGCATAATTTTAAGAAATTCTTAGAAGTCCCTCTCTGCAAATTTATTTCATTCTCTTCGTGTTTGGATACTTTACAACAACATTTTGGAGAAAAGCGATAATTTTATTTAATTTTAATCCACAAATCATGGCTGAATATAAAATGCATATTCGACATTGTTTACTCTTTATGTTCAATATAGGAAAAAGTGCATCGGAAGCTAAACAATGGATTGCTGAAGCCTATGGCAATGATGCAGTAGGTGCAAGCACATGTCGAGAATGGTTTGCCAAGTTTAAGAAAAAAGATTTTGAACTTAAGGACAAAGAACGTTCTGGAAGACCTCAGAATTTGAAAACCGATAAACTGGAGGAACTTTTAAAGGAGGACACTGCACAGACAACTCGGGAACTTGCAGAAAAACTGGACGTGAATCAATCGACTGTGGCACGTCATTTACAAGCATTAGGAAAAAATGAAAAGCTCGGAAAATGGGTCCCACACGAACTTACAGAAACAAATCTTGGTCAGCGTTTAAACACCTCTCTTTCTCTTCTTGCTCGACACAGAACAAAGTCATTTTTGGATAAGGTAGTTACTGGCGACGAGAAATGGATTTATTACGAGAATCCCAAACGAAGGAAATGGTGTCTAGATCCAGGACAATCTTCGTCATCGCAACCCAAACGGAATCTACTCGGGAAAAAGGTTCTCCTTTGCGTCTGGTGGGATTCAAAGGGAATTCTTTATTATGAATTGTTGGAACCTGAACAAACTGTTACTACAAAACGCTACAGTGAGCAACTGGCTCGTCTGAATGATGCACTGGAACAGAAAAGACCATTATCTGGTCAAGGAAGTCGGTCGGTGATTTTGCTGCATGACAATGCTCGTCCGCACGTTGCAAATGCCACGCAGGAAATAATCATGAAACTAGGATGGGAGGTTCTTCCTCATGCGGCATATTCTCCAGACTTATCCCCTTCAGACTATCACTTGTTTCGTTCCATGCAACATTCCTTGTCTAGTCAGCGATTCCAACACATTCAAGATATTGAAAAATTTGTCGACGAATTCATTGAATCAAAACCCGAATCGTTCTTTCATGAAGGAATACACACTTTACCAGAAAGGTGGCACAAGGTCATAGAAAGTCAGGGAAAATACTTTGATGACTGAATAATGATGCTGTGAATTTATATGAAGAAAAGATTTTATTCTAAAACAGCTCGAAGCTTTTGCATCGACCTGAAATGATGAAATAGGCACTTTACCAGAAAAGTGGCATAAACTCAAAGAAAGCCGAGGGAAAAACTTTGATAATGGAATAACATTGAGATGAAATTATACAGATAAAAGATTTTGTTCAAACAAGATAGTAAACATTTGTATTGACCCAAAATAATGAAATGCACACTTTATTTGGAAGGTGGCGTAAGATGAAGGAAAATTAATTTGACAACGGAATAATGATGCCATGAATTTATATGTTATTTATAATGTCATCTCTAAAAAGCAGGGGCCTTTAATATATGGCCACTTAATGGAAAATGAACTGCCAAATTGCTGTGATTAGATTATTCAAACACCGAGCCATAATGGTAAATAAAAGCTACTGCTTTCGTGTAATCAAGAAAAATAAGCAAATTTTGTTCAGGTGTGAGTAAAAATGACAAATGAAGAATTTGCTTGGCAATGCCAAATGGTAATCGATACCAACTTTCACAAATGCCTTCAATATAAGGCTTTAACTTCAGTACAAAGTCTTTCATATGCGAGTGGAGACACCAGAGATGCTGAGAGGTGTGTGTCCTGCGTCCCTGATGTATAAAAGTCTTAAAGGACGCAGTAACTTTCTCAGGGACACAACTAAAGTTGCCCATGAAAAGTGATACCTTGCAGATATTCTTTCAAATACTTTTTATTCCTTTTTTTTTTTTCACTTACTCTTTCCTTGTTTCATTTGGCAGAGTGGGATGTGTGGGTGGGGCATGAAAGAGACATCAGTGTCACCTTGCCAGAAAATTGGTTTGTTTTTGTTTTTTAAATTTATTTGACTCGCCTGAAATCACTGAATTTTGACAACCATTACTATAAATACTGTTTTGTTACAAATTGAACCCCCCCCCCAAAAAAAAACAAAACAAAGAAACAAAAACAAATTTTGTTCTGTGAATTTAACAACTTTGTCTCATAATCCTCAAAAAAATATAATTCCTGAATTGAACTGTGATTAAGCGTAATTAAAACTGGTTTTGTTTTTAATTTTAAAAGAAAAGAAAAGAAAAAAGAAGTTGCCCTGTCAATTTAAATGATTTGACATGATTAAAATTGGTTTTTGGGGACAATGGTAAAAAAAAAAAAAAAAATTAATCTCTAGTTTTGCATTTTAAAACAACAATTTAAGAAACTTTAGTTGGGACCCATTGAATTTCCCAGTGATGCATTTGAATCACAAACCTATCAGCATCACTGAGACATTACTGCAGTTTGGTTATTAAAGGTCTAAACCAAAAAGAGATTCTAGAAATACAAAAAAAAAATGGAGATTACAAAGTTGCAAAAACAGAACCAGTAAAAAAAAAAAAGAAAAAAAAAGAAAGAAAAAGAAAGAAAGAAAGAGAGAAAAAAGGAAAAAAAAGAAAGAAGAAAAAAGAAAGAAGAAAGAAGAAAAAAGAAAGAAGAAAAAAGAAAGAAGAAAAAAAAGAGTCCCGTTGCAATGGTTAATTCAGTTGAATTGTGATCTTAATTTACTTGGAGCAATTTCAACGTCTCATATACATTTTGAAGATGATTGCAAAGAAATGTTTCGTGGCTTGAAATGGAAAATTATATAAACAATATAGTGATGAGTAAGAAGACATTACAGGTTTTAAGAATTTTTGGCAAAGTTTAATCTTTGTACCTGCCAAAAAACTGTCAAAAGGAGATTTTTTTTTTCTTTTGACATCACTATAAGAGTATATTCTCTTAATTTCCTTGGCAATTTTTGTCCTTGGCCCATGTGTATGTACTTGGGTTCTCCACATTAAACCTGATCTTGTGTCACATCTTTTGTCTCAGTGGGGGGGGGGAGATTGGGCTAAATAACAACTTGGCAAGGACTGTGGTTTTAAAAAGCTATATTTAGAATTTTCATAACAAAACTATTACACACTTTTTACTTCTTCGATTGATACAAGATTATAAAAAATATGTGAACCAACTCCAACATGGAATATTTATTATTTACCATTTTATAAAGAAATGACTATGAAAACAATTTTTTATTCATAGATTTAAAAAAAAAAAAAAAAATAAATGTTTGTGAACAACAGAAGATAATTTAAATAAAAATGATTTTTCCAAATGTTATATATATTTTCTGTTTTGTTTTAATTTTTCAATTGTTTTTATAATCGCAGTCTTGGATCTCGGATGATTAATCAGTAGAAAAATCCAAGGCCTGAAACTTCAGCAATTATAAGTTACCCCACACCCACTTACTATTTTTTGAAATAATTAATTTTGAAAAAAACTTTATAAATCATTAGTAATTTTTCTAAAAATTTGCATGAACCATGCTTGTAAAATCTGCAAATTGATTATCTAATTTCACCAATGTGATGACCAATGAAGAAATCTTAAATAAAGAATGGACACTAAGCACCCTGACCAATGTAACTAGCAAAGCCAGTGAATTGTGCTTTGAAATGGTTGGCAAAACTTTGGCTAATTGCCAACTTTTCTTATTGTTTTTCACCCACTGTAAATCCCAAGAACCACTCAAGGTAAAGGGTTACTGTGTGGTGTTATATTAGCATAAGAAATGAAGTTCTTGGGACTATGAAGGAATTCTAGACTTCAAGAAGTCAAGATTTAATTAGTGAATAACATTTCAGAGTTCAGTTGGAGAGGTTAGAAGTATAGTGTGGAAGTAGAAGGAACCAGAAACCCAATCCTAAACAAGATATAAGGGATAAACCTCTACTCCTATTCAGAAGTCTGTGGTGGAGTGTTAATCAGACGATAGTCAAACCTATCTATGACACCATGATTGGTGTTAAAGGTTGGCTGGTGATCTAATTTATATTTCTAAAGAAAGAAAAATATTTTTCACGTTGAAACAATGAGATACCATGAATGATCTGGTTGGTGTGACTTATAGAGCATAGTATGAGAAATGAATTTGTGAGATTGGTCATTAGGTAAAGTTTTAGGTCTGTTGAACTTGTGTGTTGCTTTCATTTGACAAAAGAATTATTTTTTGAAATGTGGGACAAAGCAAATCTTTACAGGTCAGGTTTGTTTTGATCAAGAATATGACACACTATCAGATGAAGTGTCAATCAGGTCAAATTAGAGTGAGATTCTGGAACATGGCTGATGGTGGATATGAATGATACAATACCACCATTTTGATTGGCCCACCAATGAGAGAAGGGCTGGGGTGGAACCTCTCAGTTCCCCTTTGAACATAGCTATTATTTTGAATGGACCACCAATCATACTGGGTTCTTTGGGCCTTTCTTTCTACCCCTTCGAGCTGTATGACAAAGACCATTGGTCAAGCATTCTTATTGGCTAGCCAATACCATTGGTCAAGCATTCTTATTGGCTAGTCAATCAGAACAGTGCACCTCCATAAAAGCACTTGCCGAAAGAGCAAAAGAAAAGGTTGAACTGGTCTCACCGCTAGTTGACCAACACTCTCCCTGGTCCTTCAATCAACTAAAGACTTGTTTTTGAACTCCATGGATCAGCTGCTTTTTTCATTTAAATAGTTGAACGACTCTTGGCTGTTTAGCCATAACTGCAACCACCAATCAACCTCTTTCACCTGGCTTAAGAATATATATATATCAAATATGTGGTGCAGTTCAATTTATATTACATGAATCATTCATACAAAAAGCAGAATTCTATTAAAAAATCTATTAAAAAAAATTAAAACCTACTACAACAAAAGAATTCTATTACCATATTAGTACAAAAATGCACAATCTTAAATTTTAAAAAATTCAACTTCGTTGCGACTGCACACTCCAAAATTTCTTACAGTTAACAATAACACATTTCTAAAAAAAACATATTTCAGATTACATCTAATCTTTCGTTGTCCTTTTATTGCCTGGATGTAAAAAACAAATCTATTTCCATACCTGATGATGTCTGTATGAACAGACAAAAGCTTGTAAAAAAGACCTTATGCAACTGGAATTTATTAAAAACAGGGATCATAACATTCATCTACAGGTTCAGGGTTAATGTATTTTAATAAATTTCTAATTACAACATGAACTCGGTCTATAAAGGCTGAATAAGACTGACAAATTTTTTGTCGGTTGAAATAAGCCTTTTCCCCATATGAGGTACTTTTGGATTTTATTGTGTACTAATTATTTGCTCTGTAATAATAAATACATTGAGCTCTTTTTGTGGATCAGTTTTAACTTTTTATATTACTAGGATCCACTTGCATTATATACCAACAGATTTGTTACCATTAATATATATATATATATATATATATATATATATATATATATTGTAGGTAGATAGATAGATTTGGTTTAAAAATGAAAGTAATTGAGATACAAAAACATCAAAGTCAGTTGGTGTAATTTAAAGTTGGCTGATAAAGGAAAGGTTTAAGAGAAATGAATGTTTTTTTTTTCTTCTGATATCTGAATTTAAATAAAAGATCTGTACATATATACAGGAATAAGAGAGTGGGTTTACATAGGGAGAGATAGAGACAGGTGTATGTTAAAGTTTCAGCTGTAGCCTTGGGTCTACGCTTGTCACTAAAAGTGGGCAGATGATTGAAGACATTTCTTTTGAAGTCGCTGGTAGCCAAAGCGGATTACTGAAGCATATACATCTACTGCCGACTCCATTTATATTTATTTTTTCAAGCTCCGAGCTTAAAACTTTCAAACAATGAAATAAAATGATTTGATTGATTGACCTATTATTCTCTTTGTCATGAGGTACAGTTCTATACGATGTCTGTGTAGAATGGATTCAGTAAAACCTATTTTAAAATTTACAAAATCAATGGTATGAATTATTATTTTCATCAATTCACCCAAAGCAAGTCAATAAAGCCTAACTAAGACACAAGGGGTTACTGAGAGTGAGAGATGAGGAGAAAAATATACTATTAAGGAGAGAAGCAATAAAAAAACAGGAATTAAAAACACAGAAGACATTTAAATTTAAATTTTTGAAGATCAAAGTTGACTGGGGAAGCAAGAAGCTGGAAGAAAACTCTACAAGTGAGAAGTATAAGAGAAAAAACTTAGTATAGAAATTATGGTTATATTTAACAATTTCGACTGTAAAATGATGAGACCTAGCTGCCAATCTAGTACTGCTCTTAAATTCATAAAGTCTAGGTATCAAAGTGGATAGCTCATCAGAATAATTACAATGAACATACTCAGATGAAGAAATTCTTAGCATAGAACTTACGGTTACATATAGCCATTTCAACTGTAAAATGATGAGACCTAGTTGCCAATCTAGTACTACATTCATAAAGTCTAGGTACAAAAGAGGATTGCTCATCAGAACAAATACCATGAACATACTTATCAGATTAAGAAACTGTTAGCATAGAACTTATGGTTATATCTAGCCATTTCAACTGTAAAATGATGAGACCTAGCTGCCAATCTAGTACTGCACTTAAATTCATGAGGTCTAGGTACAAAAGACATGAAAACATTCATATAAAAGGGAAGGTAAGCCACGTTATGACAGTGGGAAAGTAACTGAAAATAAGATGTCAGGTCAGGACCAGATATTGCAGATTCTTCATTGTATTTTATCAAGAATCAAACATTTATTAAGAGTTCTTTTGTGGATATATGCTTGTTAAGCCCACAAGAGCTCTTTACATTTTCCATTGCACATACAAAGGCAAAGTTTAACAATCATACCAGCAAAAAATAAAATAACAACAACAATGGCCTATCAAAGAGGATGATTTTGTTTTTTGCAATTTACTTATCCAGTATACTTCCTCAGGGGATTTTATAGTTTTAAATAGAAAACGCAAACATATGCAACTGGATTTTTATGCATAAGCATTAGTAGGCATTAGTTTATCTTGAGAGATCAAGGTAGTGCATTGTTTGGTGAAAATTTGGTCCTTTGCTGGTGAGACTGGCGTGTACTCTCCAGGGTGCAAACCTGGTTAATGGTATATGGAGGCCATGTGCTGCCCAGACTATATAGCCTTCCTCTCGACCATCCCAATAAGATCAAAAAGGAATACAGGGCATTACATTTGTGGATGGCTTGGGCTGCAGGAGTTGTTAGTGTTGACAGTCAACTATCTTCAGTGTTCCATTCAGGGTTTTCTGTCTGGATTTACTTCCATAACCGTTTCCGTGTTATGGATATAACCGCAAGGCAGTGGAGGTTTAAAATCAAGGTTTTCCTTCTCCTAGATGGACTGACTTTGCGGGTTGTTGAGCGCCATCTATCTGAAATTTATAAACACTTCTTGTAATTAAGCACTCTAATAAATAGTGTTTAACATTTTTGTTGTCAGTTCTCGAGAAAAAAAAAATGTATAAACCCAGATGATCCTAAACTATTTTAGTAAATTTAAAGTGAAAGAAATGCCTTAAAAATACATTTTTAAATTATAAAGCGACTTATAATTTATTTAAATTTTCTTGTTCTCATAGACATTTTTATAGCAAAAAAAAAAAAAAAGGGTATGGCTGTTTGGAGTACCAATTTCTACCTTCTCTTCTTATCAATCTCAATTGGTGAGACTATCGTAAAACTCTCCACACAAGCATGACCACTTGACTCATCAGCATCTGATGTTCTCTCACTCATTTTATCGAGTGGATAAGGTTTGGAAATTTGCATGAGCCACAAATTTATCTCACAAAATTTCTGAGCTCCAAGATCAAATTGTTCTTAAATAGCAGCTTTTTGATCGGCCATATCTGATTTCACATTTTTCACGTGAGACGTGTACGAGTGCATTTTGTTCCAGGAGATAAGCTGTTTTCCGTTCTACAATTTTTATAAATTTATGAATAAAATTGTTTATTTTTATATTCAATATTTTATAATATGATAATAATTTAATATGGTAAATAATATTTCTTTATAATATATAATATATAAATATATACATATTTATATTTCATTTTGTAATTGAACTACCATATCAATTTCTGGACATTTGTCCAGAAATTGATATGGTAGTTTAATTACAAAATGAAATTAACAAATCGCAAGTCCAAACTCAAAGATCCAGGTGCAGAAAGAAATATCAAAATCATAAATCGCAGGTTTAATATAAAAAATCCCAATACATATAAATGGTCAGAAATTCAGTGCACAACCGTCACTCAGAAGCTGATGGATGAAGTAGAAAATTATAACAACTTCCCAATTTGAGAATACCAACTGCTTTTATCAGTGGAACAATTTTTTCATTGGTTGACAGGTGGGAGAGGATACACAATATTAGCATATCTGTGATGCATCTATGGCAACAGTTGCCACTGACTTGTTTCTATTTTGGTTATTATGTCTTTGGCACATTGTACAGAAGACACATGCCTTTTTTTCTCGGTAAGTGACTTTCTCTTTCAACATAGTAAATGATTTTTTTTTTTTGATCTTGTAAATGCATGGTCTAATAGTGTTTAATTATTTTGTCAGTTCTCAAGAAAAGAAAGTGCTTAAATCCAGTTTGGGTTTTATTAAAATTCTAAAAATAACTTTTACTGTCATTAAAAATTGCAGATATACTGTAATATTGATGTGCACACAGTTTTTTTTGCCAAATACAATGTTAAACTTTACCTATAAAAATTATTGAAATATCTGGTACTATTTAAATAAAAATGAAGATTTTGGAGAGAAACTAATTTTTGTTCATTAGCCTTCCTGGCCACCGCACTTGTTAGAACAAAAGAAAAAAAAATATTGATTTGTTCTTGTTTGTTGTCTTGATACAGGGTTAAACTTATCCCTAAACTTTTAAAGCTGCTTTGCATATGAAAATAAACTTTTTTTTTTGAGGTACAGTTACAAAAAGATTTCCATTTAATATACAAATGAATAAACAGGCATCTCTCAATTAATACATTTTTGATTAGTGTGCTAAAATTTTTATATGCCAAAATTCAATTAGTGCATACATAATATTGATTAGTGCAGTAAAACATTCTTCAGTTTAACAATAGTAATTGGAAATTGATTTTTTTTATAGTTACTGATGTACAAATTAACCAGAGTAATCAAAGTATTTTTGTGTATATTTTCAAGTGAATAACAAAACGTTGCATAAATTAATAAAATTATATAAAATCTGCTTATTTATTATGAACCTCAAATATTTGTGCATGTTCTTCCCCAAAAAATTACAAACAAAAAAGTTATTAAAAATTAAGAAAACTTAAAAAATATGCAGATATCAATGATGTTAGCACATTTTCAATCTTGACATTTGGAAATAAAAAGCTCAGTGTCTTAATCCAGAGGTTCCCAACCACTGTGCCGCGGCACATTAGTGTGCCGCAGAATGATTACTGGTGTGCCGCGGAATGGTTTCTGGTGTGCCATGAAGAGATAATACCTAGAAGCCATTTAATTTCATTTTGTTTAAAATTGCAGAATATTTTCTCTCAATCAGCATTGAAGAATTTGATTGGATTCGCAATCCGTTCCTAGATTTATCAGTCATCAACCTTTTCAATTTTGAGTTATGTGAAGAGGAAGAATTAGCAAGCCTTTCCAGTGATCGTGGTCTCAAATTGAAGTACGCACAACTGCCATTGGACGCCTTTTGGATTTCTGTTATGGAAGAGTATCCAACTCTAAGTAAAAAAGCCATCAAAATCTTACTGCAATTCTCAACTTCGTACCTATGTGAACTGGGATTTTCTTACCTAAACAACATTAAAAATAAAAAACGTAAAAGACTTAAAAATATTGAAGAAGAGTTAAGAGTGTGTCTCTCTCACATTCGCCCAAATATTGCAGCAGTAGTCAAGAAGCACCAGGCACAACTGTCCCACTGACAGTCACCATTATTATTTTAGACACAGGATATGTTGATTTATGGGAATAAAAATTCTTCTTATATAATATTCTTTGTTTTTTATTATTTTATTGCAAAAAGGCTTGGAAAGTGGAAAATATTTATTTTTTGTGATAGGTGTGCCGCGAAAATTTAAAGAACTCAATAGTGGGCTGCCATGTAAAAAAGGTTGGGAACCACTGTCTTAACCTGTGACCAATAACTGTAAAAGTTATGGATTTGACACTATCGATATTATAAACAGGACCCCCACTTCTAAATTGGTAACAAATTCATATCTTTTGATCCCGATAAATGTCATGCCCTAGTAAAATTCTAATCTACAAAAATTTAGTTGCCACTCCACCACAAAAAATTTTACCCAATTTCTATAAGTGGACACGTCAAGTAGTGCTAAATATTTGCCACTTGGACATTTTCTATACATTTTTTTTAATCATTTCACCCCAAGCAAGGCAGGAATGCCATTGGGGTTACAGGGGGTGAAAGTGAGAGAAAATCCTGAGTATAGGGGGGATTGAGGAAAGAATAAAATGAACTTCAAGAAGACAGAAGATGGCGATTGACATTGCATTTAAATTTTTGAAGATTGTAGTTATCAGGGAAGCAAGTAAACAGAAAGGAGCTCTACAGACAGGAAAAGAAACTTTTGGAGTAGAAGTGGTGGTTACATTTAGATATTTCAACATTAAATGGGTGGGACCTATCTGCCAATCTAGTAGCACACTTAAATGCACATAGTCAGAACACCATGGAAAAAAGCTTGTCAGAGCAGTTGTCATGAAAACATTTGTAGAAAAGACAGAGTGAAACCATGTCACGTCGGTGAGAAAGTGAGTGTTGTCGAGATGCCAGGTCAAGGTTGATTACATTGCAGATTGTTCTTTGGATTTCGTCAAGAACCTTGAGATGAATAGCAGGAGCACAAGACCAGATATGACAACAGTATTCAATGTTATGACCTTGGAGAATTGTAAATTCTTTTTGGGCCAAAATATTTTTCATCTTGCCATTTATGATCAAATATTTTTATAAATATAATTTGTTTTCATATTCGTGCACAAATAAGTCATATACAAATCTGTGTTCATTATCTATTAGTAAATATTTTTAGCCTGTTAATTTGGTGTTATGTATTTAAAATGAAAAGTTCAATATTGTAAATTCTTTTTTTAAAAAATACTTCAAGTTGATTTTTTTTTTTAAATTTCAAGTAAACTTTTATAAAAAATATTTTGTTATTATTTATAATAATAAAAACCTTTCAGATTATAGACGTTCTCACTGTTAAACTATTTACATTCAGACTATTGTGTGCACCTTTTCGTTGGTTCCCTCCGGCCTTCATCAAGTGTAACCTACAGGGTATTCTGAACTGGAGTACACACTGTTCCAGTTCCACAGCCCATGTTTAGGGTTATCTCGTCTGGTTCTTTAGTACTACACAGCTTACCCTGTTTCCACTGAGCCTAAGTACACACTGCCCAGCCCCAGGGATGAGGACAATCCAAAGGTAAATAGTGTAAATAATGATAACTGCTCATCCCAGAAATTCCATTTGTTAATATATGAACTTTATAAACTTTTGGTCTTTCTTTTATGTACCGAATCATTTTAGAAGATGGCTTGCCACAATTTCTCTTCCTTTCTTTTTTTGGCAATGCTTGGCTTTTTACTACCGCTACCTCTCCCCGTTTTGCCATCCATTTTTAAACAATTACATTAGGTAGGGTTACTTGATGTTTTCCTCTGTCTCAAAGAAGAAAAGTCTTAAGACAACAAGGGTTTGTGGTCACCACTTTTAAAAATATGACTTTACCCTTTTTTTTTCTATACCAACCTAACCACAAGGCAAGATGTGGCGCACGGCTAGTTTTTAACGTGGGGCGTTTCGAGTCTGTAGGCTCGGGAAAAAAATTGCCCGTTATGGTCGGGTTTGTCTACCTCCTCAAACGAGACTGTCCTTAAGCATAGCCTGAGTTCCTCTTCGCCCGGAGGCAGAGAGTTCGACAAGAGAGTAAGAGAAAGCCTTTAAAAGGGCTATATATACTATTAAAAAAAAATGATATATACTATAAAAAAATGAACACGGTTGAGTGAAATTTGATCTGTTTACAATTTTACAACATTAACGCACCAACAGCCTCTTTCTATGAACAGAATCAGGGTTGATAAAAAAAACAAAAAAACTGCTGCCACAAAACAACAATTTAATTTAAAAAAGCATGGTTTGATAAATTAAGCAGTGAGAAAATTTCCTAAAAGCAAAAATTAGAAGAAAAAGATTATATAACTGTTAGGATATGGCAATCAAAAGTGTTACACAATATAACACTTTTGATCGCCATATTCCGGGGGGGGGGGGCATTAGTTACAGCTGTCAAGAACTTTCTGAGGTAAAAAGTGACTATAGTATCAACCAACAAATTAGTACGTCGCACACTATCCAGTTTGATCTTTGAACTATGTATACAAAGCCTTACTGTTAAAATACCTTTTTTTTTAAAATTCTTTTTAAAGTAGAACATCGTTTTTTTTAGTACTTGCAGTCATGAAATTAAAACACTTTTTTTCATCAAATCATCTACAATTTCTACCGATGGGTTTATTTTTTGGTATACAGTTTTTAAATTGAAATATGGCGTAAAAAAAAAATGAATGATGCACTTTGTGATTAAAAATTTTTTTAAATTCCTACTTTTAGAATCAATACGACCTTTTCTGTTTTCTAAAAAAAAAAAAAAAAAAAAAAACTTTAGACAATTTTTTTTAAGAAAAGGATTGAAAATATTTTTATTTTTTAGATAACATTAATCCCGAGTACTTAGTACAATAACCACATAAGTATTATTAACTTATTGTGTCAGACACTTAAATGTTGTTTGTAATAAATTGTTGTACCTGGTTGTTTAGTTTTAAAGTCATATGTGCTTCTAAAAAGCCTAAAAGGTCGTATTTTTCCAAAATATATCAGGTTGTTGACAATTTGTAAAAAAACGTGTTATTGTCAGTTTAAAAATGTCAAAAAAAAAAGAAGAAAAAAAAAAAAAAACGGATTTAAAACTAAAAAGAAACTTTTTCTATTCAAGTTTTTAGTGTCACTGTCCAAAGCAGGCCATGAAGTATAATTTATTTAATTAAATTTATTTTCAAACCAACCGAATGACACAACGCACATTAAAATATAACTAAACTAAAATTGTTAGAAATTAAAAACTTGTTAATAAGATTTAATTAAATTTACATGCCCCCACATAGACGGAACATTTAAAAAAAGTAAACAAAGTTAAAAGAAGAATCTTTGCTTTGAGTGAGGCGAGAACTCGTTTCCCCTCGATTACAAAAAAAAGGCAATAATTTATTTAAAATATTTTCTAACTAAAATGATCGAAATATCCAGTGAATGGTATATAGCTTGATATTTATAAATTGATGTAATTAATTCGAGCCAGTCTTACCAATATTATCTGACACAACACAGTTACGCATATGTGGGAAAATCTACAGAATGATTTAATGAATGAAAGAAAAGAAACAGCAAATATTTAATGAATGAAAAATCAGAAACAATGGCCGAGTGTGTAGTACGCATAACAAAAGGAGGGAAAAAAGCTTTTTCATTGACTTTGCTTTTTCTTTTAGCTAAAAAGCACAATAAAACTTTTTTCATATATAACTTATTTTTACTATTATCTCGACGATATATGTAAAAACACAAAAAAAAAAACGAATTACATCTTGTAGGCCTTTTTTCTTTATTATTTTTAAGAATTTTAAAACAATAACGACAAGCAGATGTATTTCGTTCCACTTACCTAGAGATATTTTACTACTAGGCTTTTTATGCGTATGTTGTATATTTATAAAAACAAATTAAGCTTGGAAATACATAGAACTACATAATTGAATGTAAGAAGATGGGAATATATTTTAGGTGCAGGCTTTGTGACCTAGATAAAAATATAAATGCTATAAAGTTACATTCCTTTACGCACGTCTACGAGGCGAAATACGTTGAATCATTTGTATATCACGTGTGCTAATAAATTTGGAATCTGTATTCATACGGCAAGAAGGCTGGGTTGAAGGGATGGGTACTCTTGCTTGTTGCTTGAACGACCGGGTTTTTTCCCCAGTGATGGGACATTATTTTCACTGATAAATTCATATCGAAGAACTTCACTGGAAGATTACTGTATTGTTAAAATTCCATAAATTATACCCATTTTTAAAAGAACATCTACAACCCCATTTTTTTAGCGGTTTATGATTGGCATCAATATTCAGATAACTTAAAACGATTACTTGGTTACTTGTTTTAGTGCATCATTTTACTTACAATTATTGCCAAGTGACGCAAACAATAGTCGGTGCATTATTTAAACAAATTAACCGGGGTAAAAATAATCGAGAGTGCCATTATTTATTTATTTTTTAATTGTCATTTCATTTATGATATAAAAAAAATGATTTATCACTTATTGCCAAGACTTTTTTTTTTTTTTTTTTTAACAAAAAGACAAATTTTATTAAGAGCTACAGAGAGGAAATTGTGGAGAGACATGGTCGCCAACGTCCTGAAGAGAGACGGCGGATAGAAGACTTGTTTTTTTGTTTTTTTTCTTTTTACACAAATACCGAAGTAATCGTTCTAAGTAATACCGTTGATCGAAATAAGTGCTGAGTACTTGAGTTTAAGTAAGATTTCCCTTTGAAGTTATGGCTTCTTGTGCATTTAAAAAAAAGGCGGGGGGCTACTCGAGTGTTTGATGAGGAAATCTTTTTTTTTTTTTAAACTAAGGAAGCCTGAAATTATAACTTTTGGGACGTGGTCTTCTGAGATAACAATTGATGAACAAAGAAAGGACATAGAAATTGGAACAATTTTAAACAATCCGGAACTTTTATTAAGTAGATAATTTTTCAATTCATTTTTCAAAAAAACTGTTTAGTGACCGACTGATTTTGATAAACACTATCCGTGTCATTACAATAAAAACGGATTCCTTTTTCGTATTATTGAAAATGGCGGCTTTTTAGTCAATGACGACAGTTACAGATACATTGAAATCGATTATAGGAACAAAACAACCTTATATAAACTGATTTATTTAATTAAAAAATTTGACACATCGTGCTCTGCGGGCCAAGTTTCTTTCCTTTGTTTTTCTACAAAGTAATTTCTCTGAGAGATTTGTCGAGAACATAAAATGCTACTGGCGAAATTATTGAAGCAGTTCAGTTTCGGTTTACTTTTTAAACATTTTTTTTGTTTGTTTATTTAATATACAGCTTAGTTTTAAAATATACGATTAAAAATGTCAGTATGGTTTTTATTTCTGGCGACTCCTAAGTTGTGATCGAAATGCTATGGTGATCAACACTTTCAGAGCAGAAATCAGGCTTCTAGGAATAAATAAGCAATTTTAAAAACAAATTAACAAAACAAAAAATGTTTATTTATAAAGATTAAAAAAAAAGATCAGATTGGAAATGAATAATAAAAAAAGTTGTATTTTATCTTTTATTTTTAAAGATGAATATTTGAATTTGAACTAGACCTCAGCAGTATAATGGGGAGTATTTCCACCTGGCACGCAGGAGACTGCGATTTGACTCCCTATAGCAGAGTTTTTATCCTATTAATGAAGACACAGTGGAGTTATGGATAGCAGCTTGGATTGAGGAATCAAAGAGTAGTGTTCAAATTCCAGTTGAGTTCATTACATTTCCTTACATGCTAATTTTTTTGGGAAAGGCTTGAATCCATCAATTCTCCCAACTATGGGTAAATAGCAGGACAGACTGGGTCCTTTAGCTTTGGAGGGCAACCGCTCTAGGAGAATGAAATACTCTGAATTCAAAACCAGCCTAGAGAGGATTAGGCTCTGTCAAGCTATCATACCTCAGAAACACCATTGCCACAACAACTACAGCAGTGCATATGCTGCCCCTAGAACCCTAATGGGTTACGAGTCTCGTTATCTCGATTAAGCAAGAACTGCCAAGTTGGGTCAGATATAAGACATATGCTGGTAGATATAAATAATAAAACAACATTCAGTTGATGTCAGCTTTCTTATACAGTGTAACCCGGATATTAGAGAGTTGTCTGGACCGAAGAAGAAGTCTCTTATATCCAGGTTTCTCCTATATCCGGATTTGGTTTATTTTGTTTTATTAACACAGGCTCTAATTTGGGACCAGAGAAAATCTCTCATATATCCGGGTTTATCTTATATCCGGGTTACACTGTATATACATTAGTTATCTGTAAGAAAAGAGTGCTAAATTGAGCCTGATGTAAGGCATATGCTGGTAGATATAAATAATAAAATTGCATTTATTTAATGTCATAGTATTACATAGGATATACATTAGTTATCTGTAATAAGAAAAGACAGCTAAGTTGCGCCTGATATAAGACACATGCTGGTAGATTTAAATAAAACCATATTTAGTTTATATCACAGTTTTATCATATATACATTAGTTACCTGTAATAAGCAAAGACAACTAAGTTGGTCCACATATAAGACATGATAATATACAAGAGGACATTGAAATGTTCTCAGCCCAATCAAGAACAGATTTAAAAATAAAATAAAATCTTGAATCCCTAAAGCTGTGCCATGGTGGGCAATTTGATGATTTCCTCGACAATCTAATGACCGGTTTATCCCTGTGCGGAATTTATGTTTTAAAATTTTGTTGTTTCTATGTTATTTTGTTTACATTTTAGTATTTTATGAAATGCTGCTTGCCTGTTTTCACTTTTATTTCACAAATTTACCAAGAGCTACAAATGACAGGAAATTGTGGAGAGCCATGATTGCTATCTTGAAGGTGCATGGCACATCAAAAAAGAAAATATAAGGGTTAATGTCCATGAATTCTGATGTTCAGTCAGCTTTAGGGAAATGGTCGAGAATTATTCATTTGGACAAAGTACCGCCACCCTGCCAAATTTCCTGTTTGCATAGAAGAAAAATATAGAAAACTTAACAGAAATCACTTGTCTGTCATTTTTAAGGAAACATGTATTAAAGAGGGATTGCTGCCAAAATACACAACTATCTATCTCTCTCTATAATATACATACTGTGGAAACAATGTGCACTTACCTTAGCAAAACTCTTGTGGAGAGGGAGAAATGAAGGAATTCGATGAGATATATAAAATGCTAAAGGCTGTATTTTCTTCCTTCTTTTCTACCTTGCTCTCTCTTTTGAAGCTGACTGGACGTGTTACCGAAACTGTTAATAAGAGTCCTAACTTTTTATTTTCTACAGTTACCACTACAAGGAGAATTACTTGTAGGCAACATATAGTGTTTTTTTTTTTGTTCCAATCTGACACAAATGATTGCCACTGCAAGATTACACCAGTTACAAGAATTTGTTATCATTTCTTTCTCTCTGTGCTGAGTTTTGGTTCAAATGCAGTTGCCATTATAGTTTTTCTACCTTCCCCTTCCTATAACAGTCAGATTTAAAAGCCTGTGAATACACACACACACACACATATATATATATATATATATATATATATATATATATATATATATGATTTCTTATTCTGAGCCAATATATAAAACTATGAACCTAAAGAGCCAGGCAAACCTACCTAGGTTTCACCTACGCGGATCGTCAGTGTACGCTGACAATCTGCGTAGGTTATAGTTAGATTTTCTCTACTTAGTGTATGGAGCACTTTACTTAGTTACTTTTGCTTTGGTCATGTTGGAGATTTTTTCTTTGGACTGAGCTTGGATTCTAGACGATTGTTTTCGCCTCAATTACATGTTCTTAGTTCTTTCTTTTTTTATCCCTTATTTTTCCTTGGGTTTGTTCAATTACAAGCCAAAATACCTAAGGTTTTTCCAGACGAGTATATTTACTTATATTTATAATATATATATGTGTGTGTGTGTGTGTGTGTAGATGGTGGCTCAGAATAAGAAATCGTAGAGTCAAGTTCGATATATTCACTTATGTGAATATTATTATTGGGAAAGGAATGAAACTATCTCTTTTCCCCTGAGCAATGGGTAAATAGCAGGACCAAGTGGGTCCCATAGCCTTGGTTGGCAGCCAGTTTAGGAGGACGAAAACTCTGAAATCAAACCAGCCTGGTGAGTGTTAGCCTTCATCAGGCTATCTTGCTGAAGACACACCACTGCTGTTGTAGTATTACATGGCGGGCGTGGTTTTTCAACACTTTCCAAAGGTGCCCAATTTCATGCACAGGAATCTACATGACTTATATGTTTAATATACGTTTCTGACTGACTGATATGTATACATATATATTTGTACAAGTTGAGAGGAATTTACATTACCTTTGAGGGTGCTGAAAAGACAAATGACCTTGAGCATTCAAAGTCCTTTTTCTCATCATGTTATTCTTGAAGAAATGTTTGAATCACCTATGGAATATGCCAAGTATATGCTGACATGGATGGTGAACAAGTGGAGATAATTTGAAATTGTTATAGCCTACCTATGGACAATAATGGGTATATCCCCATTCACATACATATAGTAGTAAATACTGTATGTTGGTCTGCAGTTGGAGACTCATCTCTAGCTGTGTTGGTCAAACTCTCTGCCGCCGGGAAGTGTGGATCCCCAGACTAAATTGATTCATTTCCTATGGCTTATCAATCCATTGCAGGTTATTTAAGCCAAAAAATATTTTTAGATTGTAAGAATTTTGTTTACTTTGGAGATAATAATGGAATAGTTGGAGAGAGAAAAGCTTTCATACCTTTTCCCAAGAGTATTTGCACATAAGTGAATACGACAAACCCAAGGGGAATTGGAATTTGGCTCCATGATTACCAATTGCCAGCCATTATCTATTACACCACCTGCACATCCAAGCTTGCAGCAACTGGTATTCCCAAACAGTCACTCATCTAGGTACTGACCAGGATTGACATTGCTTAACTTTGGCGGTTGTATAGGAACCAGTGTTTCAATGTGCTGTGTGGTGCTTTAGCATGTGGTTGGTTGTATTTGTTTAGAGGCATATCAACACCTCTAAGGGTTATTTAAACCGGAAATCTAAATATTTTGTATTCAATTTTATTTGTTTCTTAGAAATTACCATATAAATTATATGCACCCCAACAAATAATCCAAAAATTAAGAAATATATATATCCCTATGTATAATACGCATCTATAAATTTTGTCAAAAAAAAAAAAAAAAAAAAAAAATAATTATGAAGACATTTTGTCAACCATGACATTAAGAATAAAATCAAAACTAAGCAGCTAAAATAATGTTGAAAATTACCAGCGGTTTTCCTGGTAAATCTGACATTTTATTTTACAGCCAAAATCTCGTTAAATTGTTAGAGTACAAATTTTAAACAAAAAGTAATAGAATTGGCAAGAGAATGAAGAGTCCAAAGATAACTTTGAACAGGACGAAGATAATATTGTGAATGATAATTTGTTTAATGACAATTTAGATATTGATTCTATAATAGAAAATGGCAATGATGATGATGAAAATTAAAATTTCAATAAATTAACTTGATATCCTCTTTTCTTCAAAATTGGCCTTTTTATAGATTTTTTAAAAATTTTTTGCCAAATAAAAAATGCGATTACTGATAAACAAATTTATTGACAAAAAAATGTTACAATTATTATTGCTGGATTTAAAATGAAAATTGGGATAATATCTTTATTTTAGAACAACAAGTACGTATTTATTATAATAAATCAATAACGAAAAAATATTTTTGTTTAAACCTATTTATAATACGCACCCCTACTATCACCTGTAATTTACAGTAAAAAAAATGTGTATTATTTTTAGGAAATTACAGTATAATGGTTCTAGTGACATAAGTTATATTAATTAACCCACAGCTTGAAGGAGAAGAGGTGGATTCCTATCTTACCCAAGTGTATTTGCATGTAAGTGAATATAACGAACCTAACTGGAATTAGAACTCAGCTCTCTGATTAACAATTCAGAGCCATTATCCATTACACTACCCACACATCCAAGCTTATAGCACTTGGTATTTGCAAGTGGTCACCCACCTAGGTACTGACCAGGATTGATGTTGCTTAACTTTGGTGATCGTATGGGAACCAATATTTCAACTCAAAGAATCGTGAGTTCAATACCTGGCCCCAGCAGAGGTGAACAGAAACTTGAAGAGTTGAATTACTAAAGGGAATTAACTGAAACTGAGATATCCAAAAAGGTATGGCATGTAGAACTAGAACAATTTCCCCCCATGAACGAAAAGGGTTCACATCAAAATTCTGACGTATTTCACCTGAAGAATGCCGGAGTGTACAACAGCTGAAATGTTGTGAATATGACAATAAAGATGAGGACGACAGTTTGAATAATGTAAATAGAAACAAAATGCTTGTAAAATATTCCAGAATAGAAGAATGAACCATTCTGACAAACTGAATGAATCAAAATAGATTATTCTACCCATCAACTCTATCACAATTACAATTGAAAAGAATTTCTCTAAGCTTAAGATAAAATATGTTACAATTACTTTTAAAACAATAAAAATCTAAATTAATATTAAACAAAATAATAATAAGCTAAAACTTGAAGGAAGGATTTACTCTATCAGCTGTAATGATTGGCACAAATAATACATAGGAGAAACCTCAACGAATTTAAATAAAAGTTTAAATAAAAACTTGTTGTATCCTGTTGGCACTCCTACTTTAAAAAAAAAAACAGCCAGAAGAAAAAGCTTCATCTGCATCATTGTAAGGTTGATTCAGGATATAAAAAGGTCTCAAAGCAACCCCCCCCCATCTTCCACAGCCCAGATGACTGGGATCAAAGCGTCATATCTGTTCCAGTGGCCGACAGCCAGACCCCAACTCTAGTCATTATCAGCAGTTCCAGCAAAGCCAACCAGCTGTCATCATCTCCAGTGAGCCATCGACCACAGCTCCAGCGATTTTCAGTAGACCTCCAGCTCCAGACATCCTTGCCATGAGCAATGATATGCAATTCAGGATAACATTTTAGCCACCATAAAACTGTCCTTTTCAAGACCACAAAACTTTTGCTATTTCACAATTACAAAACTGTCCTTTTCAGGACAACACTTTTATCAATCTCTATATGAACATGCAGAGATATTTTGTTTGCCTATGCACTCTAACCATATTTTTGTTGATAGATTTTCTTTAATGAAAATAAACTTGGCAATATATTTTTACTGAAGTCATTGTTTTGTTTGTCATTTTCAGTCATCCGAGATCTGTTTGTGGGCCAATGTACCACCCACGACACACTAAAGAAATCTTTTACAAAACAACACACTCAATGCATTAGTTTCTCACCGTAACGAATCCGACGATAATTTGGATTTTAAAAAATACAACTATAATTAAGAGAGAAAACAATTTACTAAGACAAAAATGTATATAAAGTGCTTTAATTGCAAGATTTATCCACAGTAAATTTGTATCCAGGCCCATACATTTCCGCTCTCTTGGCAGATCTATTATCAAAGTGTGTGATGCTTAATAATGAAATTGATAAAACTATAAACAATAAGAAACTAAATGAAATCATTTAGACTATATACCCAAACATATTATAAAAAAATAAGTTTAAAATTTCAATGGCCACTCTCCTTCATGTGCAGTTGCAACAATGTAAACATCACTTTAATCCAATGAAGTCCTAAATGACGAAACACATTACACAAAATATTTTTGCACTTTATCATTAATTTTCATAATATATACATTCAGCTATATATATATATATCTGAAACTTTTAAAACCATTTATTCTACATTCAACATCATCACTTGATAAGACACCAGAAGTGTTGAAACAAAATGGCTATTTTTGTAGTGATTTTATAACATATTTATGTTATAATTTTTAAATAAATAATTATATCTGCTCTACTCTGTATTGAGCACTCTTTTAAGAATAATAATTGTTGGTTATTGGAATTTATTCCGTATATACCAATCCTATAATTGGATATATATATATATATATAGACTTCTATGTTCACTTTTATATTTACACATGCTCTATTTCTGATATCGAGCACTTTATCCCATAAATATAGCACACTTTAAGACTATATTTCTTCATAAATATATATATACACACACACACACACACACACACACAGAGGGTGTATCAAAAATACTTTTACAAACTTTGGAGGTGGGTTCCTCACACCAAAACAAGGGCAAAAGTCCATATAAACATGTCTGCAATTCCTTAGTTTTTCAGTTATTAAGTGTATTAAGTGTAAAGAAAGTTTACGGTAGATGGTACTGTGTTGCCATGTAGACTAGGTTACATTTGTCATTCGTGTACATTTGTGGTCAGTCTGTCTTCAGCTTTAATGTGTGTGGTAGTGAGTCAAGTGAGAAGTGTTCTATTTAACAATGGCAAGATATTCATATCGGGGACAGGCAGATATGATTTTTACATACAGCTGCATGAATGGTAATGGATGTGAGGCTGCACGGCTGTATCAGATTGTGTTTACAGCCCGACAGTAGCTGAGTCATCTCACGTTGATGCTGTTTATCATCACATTTTTGTGAGAAAATCTGTAGCACCACAAAATATGGTAATAAGTATCTTAGATTGTATATTTAATATCATCTACCGTTAACTTTAAACTTAATAACTCCAAAATAAAGGATTTGCGGACGTATGTTTATGTGGACATTTGTCTATCTTTTGGTGTGAGGAACCCACCCCAAAGTTTGTAAAAGTATTTTTGATACACCCTGCATATATATATATATATATATATATATATATATATATGCGTGGTACTTAGTGGAAAGTGTTCAATATCTGTGATGCGTTGATTACCAGGACAACCGTTTTCTTTTCATCACAAGACAAGCAATGACGTGGATTGAAGTTGCACATTCTGAAAAAAATATCTAGAATTCACTAACCTTTCGACCCTTAAAATGCATGAGGACAGTTACGTATGCAAATTACTAGCTTCCAGTGCCAGGGAAAAGAACAAAATGACGGGCATATCTACAATGCTGTATAACCAAATTTGTTTTTAGCTTAGGACAATGGGACTTATACAAGTCAAAACTTAATGTAATGGAAGAGAAAAATACAAATATCATCCCAGTCCTATCCCTCAGTAAATATGTCTTCTGGTGTCAGCTTGGACTCCTTGTCAGATGTAGCCATTTTTTTTTCTCCTTTTTTTTTTTTTTTGTTGTTGTTGTTGTCGTCGCTTGTGTCATATGTAACAGGAGTAGGTAGGCTTTCCTACTGTCTGGTCAATACTCCTCCCACTTGGACAAGAGTAGAGGCTCACACCTTGTTTCTTGTTTAGGAAGGGGTTCCCGGAACTCTCCCTCTCTTTCTCTCTGGCCTCTGTACTAGTGCTGCCGTGTTTCTCCCATGATGTGTGTAGTCTGTGGCATAACCTCTTCATTCTGAGGGTACACGGTTGACAGTTTTCTGGTTGCTGTTTCTGACTGGTAGTTAGGAGCCCTAACTCTTGCGTAGTGTCTTGAGTGGCCACTCTGATCAACAGTTGCATAATACCGGGGTGTCTGTAGTGCCATGTTGCGCATGGATAGGTGTCCCTGCATTCACCTCCGGTGGGCAACCCTGAGGCCACATTATGTTGCAGGCTGTGCCAACTTCTCTCTGCCCACCTCATGGTCGATAGCCATCTGCTTCTTTTACTTCAGGCCTTCTCATTTTTACAACCACAATTTCACATGATAATTAATGACGATCAAAAAGAAAACCTAAACCAGCCCCTAAAAAAATCACTTAAACCCTTTAACATTTCATTTTCCAACATCCGTGGCATCAGAACCAATTTCTGCAGTGTGGAATCTTTCCTCATTGCAAACTACCCGGATATACTGGCTCTGTATGAGACCAACCTTGATTTGTCTATCCCCTCCTCTGACCTCTTGATCCCCGGCTACCTTCCCCTCCTTAGAAAAGACTCTCAAACCCACATGTATGGCCTTGGAATTTACGTCAAGGACCATCTCCCGCTGGCTAGAGAGTTATCTCTTGAATCTCCAGACCATTCGTACACGCGTCTCTGGCTATCTCTTCTCAATGCTGTAAGCTACCTCTTCTTCCTTTATCGCTCACCATCCTTCTAAGATTGTGGTATAATTGAATGCATTTCTGACAGCATTGACAAGGCTCTCTCTCTCTCTCCATCCGTTTGCTCACATATTTGTGTTGGGTGATTTTAACACCCATCATACCAAGTGGCTTAAAAACGCTACTGCTGACCCTGCAGGCATTCAAACCCTTAATTTTTGAATTTCTCAATCCCTCACTTCCCCAAACGTTTTCCTACAACCAGAATGGTATGGCTTCTCTTCTCGATCTATGTTTTACCTCCATCCCCAAATCCTGTAGTGCCACGCAGCTCTGCCCTCTTGGCAATTCTGATCATGCTGTAGTATCTATCAACATCTCCTTCAACTCCATCCCCTGCAAAGAACCTCCTACCACTAGAACCTTATTCTGCTATCAACGAGCAGACTGGGACTTGTTCCGGGATTTCCTTCGTGATGTTCCCTGGGATGTTGTCTTTACACTCCCCGTTCAAGAATGTGCTTCTGAGGTCTCATCCTGGGTTAAAGCTGGAATCGAGGCTTTCATCCCCTCAAGGAAATATAAGGTAAAATTGCACTCCTCCCCTTGGTTCTTGGCTGTTTGTTCAGCTGCCATTGCCCATAGGAACCACTTCTTCCACCTATATCATAGTGACATGTCTGACTGCAATAGTCGTCTCTTTGTCTCTGCCCATAACGAGTGTAAGAGTGTCCTCAATGAAGCAAAGTCACTATTCATGCTTGAATGAAAGACCATATTGCACCTTGCAAATTCGGCTCCAAGGATTATTGGCGTCTCTGCAACAGCGTACTTAACAATAGCAAACCTCTATACCTCCTTTGTTCAACCAGTTCGAGGTTCTGACCTCTTCTGCCGACAAGGCTGAATGCTTTGCTCAGAAATTCTCATTCAATTCAACACTCGACTCTTCCGGTGTACCACACCCGATTTCCCCCTTAGAACTGAGACTCTATTGAGCGAGATGCACATAGCCCCATCATTGGTATTGGGCATTATCTCTAATTTAGACCCCCACAAGGCTAGTGGTGGAGATGGGATACCAGCCATTGTCCTGAAGAAATGTGTGCCTGAACTGGCCCCTGCCCTCTCTAAATTATATAACTACTGCCTCAATGAATGCTCCATCCTAGACCCTACTCTGTTCCTTATCTTCATCAAAGATCTTCCTGACGTCATAGATTCCCAAGTATGCATCTACGTGGACGAAACTACAATTTACTCCTGTCTCAAAAACAAATCTATTGTTGTTGACATAACTAACCTGGCTGTTTGTCTCAAAAAGGACCTCCAATTGGGGCAGGAATTGGTGGTTAACTTTAACGCTTCAAAAACAAAACTGCTCTCTATTACTTACCACAGAGATCCATCCCTGCCCCCCACCCCATTAAAATGCCTGATGCTCGACTTCTTGAGAGCTCCTCTTTGCAACTACTCGACCTCACATTGACTGCTAACCCGAGATGGAACAAATACATTGAGTCAATACCTTCATCCACCGCAAGGAAAGTTAGCTCCCCGTGCTGTGCCAGGAAATTTTTCTCGCCGGGGTCGATCCGCTTCAAATCTACAAATCAACCATTCGCCCTTGCATGGAGTATTGCTGCCATATATAGTCCGTAGCCCCTTCTGTTTGTCTCAAGGTTCTTAATAAGATCCAGAGATGGATATGCAACATAATTTGCCATCATCTGGCTTCTCGTCTGCAGTCGCTCTCTCACAGATGTGCCGTCGCCTCCCTCTGTCTTTTTTTACAAATACTTTCATGGTAATTGCTCCGAGGAGCTGCTTTCACGGGTTCCCAGACTTCATGAATTTAAGCATTCTACTAGGCTGGCATCTTGCTCACGCCATTTCACTGTCGAAACTCTTAAATGTAGCCATCTCTTCTACTCCAATAGCTTCATGTCTTGCACTTCTCACCTGTGGAACTCCCTTCCCTATTCCTGTTTCCCTGATAGCTATAATCTCCAACTATTCAAATGTAATGCCAATCGACGTCTCCAGATGCCTTGATCTATCCCCTATCCTTCTCTTCGTCCTTTCCTCTATCACTTCTATTTGCTCTCACTCCAACTCTCTGTAACCCCTTGCGTGCTAGTGGCTTCCCGCCTTGCTTGGGGTGAAAAGCTTAAAAAAAACAAAACAAAAAACACACACATTCAGTTGTATGGATATTAGTTTGTAACCCTAGGTTTCATGCTTTTGCAATCATCAGACATCCAGTTTGTCTGATTATTAATTATATTTATCAAATCCTCCTAATATATCATTTATATATCATTGCTTGAACCGGCTTCTAATGCTCCAGTTGGCGCGGCTTGGTCATAGTAGTCGTGGCTCCGGGGGGCACAGACCTATGGCTAGAGAGAATCTCAGTTGGGTTCCACCATGGAATTTGTGAGCGAGCGGCGCTATATTGAGTCTGATTTGCAACCTCTTCGTCACCGAGGCCCGTAGAACAGTTGGTAGGGTGTTTGCTTCACAACCTAACTGTCAGGGTTTCAATTCTCGGTAGTGGATGCACACTGCTGATGAGTCCCAAATATAGGACGGAATGGCCGTCCAGTGCTTTCTGCATTCTGTTGAGGTTTCAGACTCGAGGAATCACTTAATTATTTATATATATATATATATATATATATATATATATAATAATGTAAGTTCTTAATACTAGCAATATAGGCAAAATTATACCCTGCTTACTATCATGAATTGACTGATCACATCACGATGAAAATTTTTAAAATTTTATCTTTCTTTTACTGATTTTCATTTTCTTACAAGTGATGGTTAAGGAGGAGTTTTTTTCCCAAGGGTAGTAGCATGTAAGTGAATGTAATGGTTTCGACTGGAATTCAAACTCAGCTCTCCGATTTTAATTATACATATTACTGTATCTTTTTTAATTCTGATCACCCCCACTCCCTTACCTTGTATAGTGATTTTCCAAGCATTGCTTAGATGTGGCACAAGGCCGAAAGTAGGTGGCACCCACTGAGGATAGAACTCACTACTCAGTTGTAATTGTTCTAGTGAGACAAGCTTGCTAACCATTAGACCACCTTGAGGTGCCCAACCCTTACCCTGTATATTAATTTCTTCAGCCCTTTAAGGAAAAATTTATTTCTAGGTCAACCTATTAACTCATACTTAATTCTTCTTTCTTTTGTTTCTTTTCTTCACTCTCTCACTTTCTCCTTCTCTCTCCCCCACCCTCTCCCTCTCTTCCCCCCAAAAACAATGTTATATATTATATATATATATATATATATATATATATATATATATATAAAAGTGAACATTAAAGTCAACACTTAGAGGCGACAGACTGTTTCATGCTAGACACAATCGTCAGGCCATGAGTGTTGTTTTTTTTCTCGGCTATTTATATATACAGGTGCATTGTGGGTAGTCTATTTTGGCGGTTATTTTGCCGGAAGTTGTTTATTTGTTTATTTATATTTATTTGAGTTAGATTATTTTGCTTGTTTTTATTTATTTTTTATTTCTTATCTTATATATTTATTTATTTTAATCAGTGTTTTATTAACGTAGTAAAAATTTGTTTGTATCGCTTATTTAATAGTTTTGTTTAGGTTTGGGAAGATAATTAAAGCTATTTATTCAATTTTGGGGTTGATTGCTGTAGTTTATTCTAACTATTATTTTGGCGGAAGCAGTTTTTAATTTGTTTATTACTTCATTTATTTATTTGGATTGATTATCTTTACTTGTTTTTTCTAATGGTTAATTTGTCGGGATCGGTTTGTTAGTTTATTTATTTATTTGGATTAATTTAGATTAAGTTATTTTACTTGTTTTTTATTATTTATTATGCTGTATATTTTTATTTACTCTTTTTCGATTTTTAAGTAACATGGTATTTTTTTTATCATTATATAACAATTATAGCTATGATTTTCCTCCGATTTTATGGTTTGATTTTTATAGTCTAACTATTTGGTCATAATGGTTTGTTAATCTGTCTATTATTTACTTTATTTATTTGGGTTCACTGATTTTGTTTTTTATTTATTTATTCTATTTCATCTATTTTAACGGCTGTGATTTGGTCATTTGTTTGGGTTAATTTATTTTACTTATCTTATTGTCATATTGTTTATTTATTTATTCATTTATTTTATTTTATTTTTTTCAGTTTTTGATTTTTAAGTAACATAGTAAAAATTTATTTTCATGTCTGCATTTTGAGATGAGCTCGGATCTTTTATTTAATAATTTATTTTGGTTTGGGAAGGTAATGATAGCTATTTTTTCCTCCAAGCAAAGTTTGCAAGTTTTGGATTGGTTGTTGTAGCTGATGATCTTTTCCTTATTTTCCAAGATATTTTTGGTGTGATGTGCATTTTGTTTTTAATTTCCGAGATATATTTAGAAAGCATTGTGCTGTTTGCATATTTACTATTTGTGAAAGATGTTTTGCGTGCATAATTTGTTTCCATAGTTACTCCTATGTATACTTTTTCTTCATTATCTGGTGATTTTATCGTGGCTTGTTATATTACATTGTTTTGTAAGCAATTACCATTTAAGGGACATTCGTTCTTTATTCTGCAGTTACACGTGGGTTTAATTTGTTTGTGTGGTTTGTTGTTAGTTTTCCTGTTGTGCTTTTTCATTATTTGTGCCATGTTCTCTGTGCAACTGTAGCTGATTTTTACTGTGTTTTTGCTGAATATTTTGTGTAGGGTGCTTGATTCCTGGAAGTGTTTGTGTAAGAGCAAACAAATTAAAAATGGCTCCCGCCAAAATAATAGAATAAACTATGGCAATCAACCCCAAAATTGAACAAATAGCTTTAATTATTTCCCCAAACCAAAACAAAACTATTAAATAAGTGATACAAATTTTTACTACGTTAATAAAACACCGATTAAAATTAAAATAAATAAATAAATAACTATATAAGATAAGAAATAAACCTTAAAATAAATAAAAACAAGCAAAATAATCTAACCCAAGTAAATAAACAAATAAACAACTTCCGGCAAAATAACCACCAAAATAGAGTACCCACAATTCACCACTGACCCGTATATATAAATAGCCGAGAAAAAATCAACACTCATGGCCTGATGATTACGTCTAGTATGAAACAACCTGTTGCCTCTAAGTGTTGATTTCAATGTTCACTTTTATATTTGAACACGCTCGATCTGATATTGAGCACTTTATCCCATAAATATAGCACACCTTGAGAGTATATTTCTTTACATTATATATATATATATATATATATATATATATATATATATATATATATATATAAAAAGGTCATTATGTGTAAAATTGGGTAAAACAGTACAACCATCGATGCTTCCAAACAGTTCTAACACAAAGACATAAGTCATCATGACTGAGGGTTTTAATGTATTGGCCTTGTTCAAACTGCTGGCCATGTCAGATTATACACTCTCTCCAAGAAAGGCCAACTCAGCATAGATGCAGTATAAACCAATGATTTTAAATGTGGGCCCTTAGGCCAACAAGTGGGTATGAGAAATCTGGAGTTAGCCCAAGGTAAACAGATGGGTTTTGAAATTCTATATTATTTTTTCCTATTGTGTAAAACTATGAAAATACAAACTGTTTTAATTTAAAATCCTTTAATTTATTTTTAAAGGCAAATCTAAATTTTTAACGTTTTCTTATAATAAATTATATTTTTCAAATATATTTTTGCTGACGTTCTCGCAAAGAAGCATAATTTGTTGTAAATTGAAAAGAGAGGAGACTTACACCTGAAGCTGAACGAAGGCTCAGAAGTTCAACTGGTAGACAGACACCAGGAGCTATTTATACTTTCTACTACATTTGGCTTTTGTAAATAAAATGTATTTCCTGTTACATGGAATTTCTATTTGTGCTGATGTGAGCCTGAGTATTATTTGACACCAAGAATAGACTACAAGGAAGAAAAGGTTGAGAAACATTGGTATAAGCCAGATAGGTCCTGTTGGGTATTGAATAAACACAAATATTAGTAATTTCATTTAGTTTCTTATTCTTTAAATATTCAGATTTTTTACCATAAATTCTAAAAAAAAGTGTTGTGGTTACCCTGCTTACTATCATGAATTGACTGATCCATTCATGATAAGTAGTCCTCGGTAATTGTCTAGGGGAAGGCATAATACTATTGCAGTGACTTGTCTAGCTGAGTATTGAATACTATCATCACGAATGGCTCTGTCGAGTTAGAAGCTTATGTCTTACCAGACCTCACATCACGATGAAAATTTTTAAAATTTTATCTTTCTTTTACTGATTTTCATTTTCTAAAGCTCTATTCAAATAAGTGGTTGAGTCTAGTAATGCAAAAGGAATATTTGTTCTTACTGCCGATTAAACAATTAATTTGGTTTCAAAAGCAAAATACATTCTCTTTTTTTTCTTTTTTAAATATAAGACTTGAGGGCTGTACCCTGATTAACCAATAGAATATGACCTATGCTAAATTCAAATTAAGGAATCTGCAAAAGGAATTGTCTTGGCACCCTAGCGGTAGATATGTTTGGAAACAAGTTACCAGCCGTTGCTCATGACACATTTCTTAAAATGGAAAAAATTTAAAGAAAAATTTAAAATTCATAAAATCTGAAGTTCATTTTTTACAACCTCTCAATTAATCACTCCAGGTTACGAATTTTATTTTTTTAAAAATCACATTGTATGAGCACATTTTGTTTTGGCTTCCATAGAGGGAACAACTTACAATGAATGTATATAACAGACTGAACTTCACTATTACTTCACTATTAATTTTTATATAATTTAATTTTTTTTATAATGTCTGTGATTCGGGAGTGCTTAAATGTAGTCATAAGAAAAAATTTTGAAAGAAAATAATTATTTCTGGGCAATTTTTGCTAGATAAAGCCACTGATATTAAAACGATTACTTGGTTACTTATTTTAGGGTATCATTTTACTTACAATTATTACCTTATGATGCAAAAAAATAGTGCATTCTTTAAACAAAATAGCTGTAAATAATCAACGGTGCCTTTACATAGTCATCTGTCAACTAACACTGTTTATTACATGTATATAAGTAATGAAGTAATCATTCTAAGTAACCCTTTTTATAGCTATTCGTCACTTATATTATTACCAACTAAGATTATTACATTTATATAAGTAATGAAGTAATCATTCAAAGTAATCCTTTTTATAGTCATCTGTCAATTATATTATTAGCAACTAACACTCATCCTGGGTAAGACGATAAACTACGTCCAACAGCAAGGCCTCTGATCAGGAGATTTTGAGGAGCATGGAACCACCTCTTAATTACTGGTGTTCCAAGGTCCACCCTGACCTGGGGTGGTAGCACCTTTTAGGGTCCCAGCTATGAGCAAATAGTTAACACCCAAACTTGTGTAAAAATAGGTTTTAATACCAGAAATACTTTGTAATAAAAAAAAATTATTACCAGCAATAATTTTTGAAGGAAAAATTATTATCAGCAATACTTAAAAAAAAAAAAAAAAAAAAAAATACCAGCAATACAAGCAGTTATACATTCTTCAAAAAAAAATATGACCAGCTTTAGATTTCTTCAAGGAAAATATTCCCAGAAATAGGTTTTTGAAGAAAAACATTACCAGCAATAAAAATCTTGTCGGCATTAAATAACACATTGAGGTTGATATACTGTAAAACAAACCAAACCAACTAACACAATTTATTACATTTATAAAAGTAATGAAGAATCATTCTAAGTAATCCTTTTTATAGCCTTCTGTCACTTATATTATTACCAACTAAGATTATTATTACATTTATATAAGTAATGAAGTAATCATTCAAAGTAATCCTTTTTATAGTCATCTGTCAATTATATTATTGCTAAATATATTATTAAGCTAAAACTGTTTTCACATTTAGATAAGGAATAAAGTAATCATTCTACATAATGATTCATCGACATAAGTGCTGCATAATTTATTGTCTTAAATTCAGTGAAAAGACAGATCCTTGTCATAAGCCTCTTTTTATTTCTATTTTGTGTACTTAATTCATTTTCTAAAGTGTAAAAAGCTGTTATACACATTGTAAGTATTGACAGAGGAAGTCTGTCAGTTTTAATATGTGTGTGTATGTGTGTAGGTGGGTGGGTCTGTTGAAAGCAGTTTTAGTTTTAGTAACCTTTACAAGTGCAAGTGTGTGTGACAGAGGGAGAAAATAGGAAGACATTCCATTCATACCAATGGTGGCAAGGGACAGGTTGACTGATTTATTGAAGCAAATAAATAGTGGGTGGGGTGAAGAGCTGGGGGTGTGGAAAGAGAGAGAGCAAAAGAGAATGCGAGAGACAAAAATAACTCTTGGAAGAAGAGAGAGATAAGGAAGTAGGCATTAAAAAGACAGAGAGGTACGTAGATGACGAAAGAGTAAAAAAAAAACAATGAAAAGAGAGAATATTTTTCTTTTCTAATGAGAGGAAGTAGGAAGAAAGGAAAAAGAGGGTGAGGTCAGGGGAGTAGGGAGGGGGGATGAATAGTTTTACAAAACAAAATAGATAAAGTGGTATGTTATGTGTGGAAGGGGGGGGGGGAGAAAATAGAAGACTGGTGGGTAAATTAGAAAAAAACGTTTTTAAGGATAAAAATAAAATAAAGAAAGAAAAAAAATGGAAATATGAAGGATAAAAACATGAAAAAGGTAAAAGAAAGAAAGAAAAAAGAATTAGAAGCTAGAAAGAAAAGCGAGAAATATAAGAAGTGAAGAAAAGAAGAAAGGAAAAAACAAGGGAAGAAGGAAGATAGATAAAAGGTGATGAAGAAGAAAAGAAAAAGAGACAGAGAAGAAAGGAGACATTGAAGAGAAGAAAAGGAGACAGAGAAGAAAAGGAGACAGAGAAGAAAAGGAGATGTTGAAGAGGAAGAAGGAGATGGGAAGAGATGAAACAGAGAAGAAAGGAGACGTTGAAGAGAAGGAAGAAGACGTTGAAGAGACTGAAAAGAAAACGTTGAAGAGACTGAAAAGAAAACGTTGAAGAGACTGAAAAGAAAAGAAAGAAGATGGGAAGAGATGGATAAGAAAGGGGACAGAAAAGAGATGAAAGGAGACAATGAAAAGAAAAAAAGAATAAAAGAGATGAGAAAATCCTAAGATAGTGAGAAAGGAAGAATAGAAGAAAAAAAAAACAAAATAGGATGCAACTATAAAATATTATGACAGAGAAAAAAGAAAAAGACAAACATACAAAAATGTAACAGTTTAGAATTCTCAGAACAAATCCAGCACAAGAAAATATGAATTATAAAGACTTGGTCTGAAAGATGGATGGATTGAAATGAGAAATCCAAAATGGCATAGAAAGAAAGGAAAACAAAACTTTGGAAGCATGTGGGATTTGAACCCAAAATCATTGGATTAAGCAATCTTATTACATGCAGAAAGGCATCATATGTATTGTGGTTTAACTCATGCATATATTTTGATAAAATACAAAGGCATACCTAATCCTGCAGGACAGTGAATAAAAAAATAAATGCAAATTTTAAATTTGTTTACAGACATTTAATAAGAATTCAATATGAATTATCACAGCAACTTAATAAATAATAAAGGGTCATCCAGATTGTCTAAAATATTTAATCACTGATAAGTTTTACTGTCTAAAATAAATTTCTAAAAAGAATCAATGAGTGCTTTATTTTTGTTAGAAGAAAATAGAGTAAAAATGCAATAACTCAGTAAAAAAATATCCCTTGGTTTTTGTTTTTTGTTTTTTAGAGATATAAGCAATTTTAGCAAACTTTACAATAAATTTTTTAAAATATTAGAAAGTTGAAAGCTAAATAATATTCAACTTGATCATTTTATAAGGTACGAGATTTCAACTGTTGTTACAAAAGCATTAAAATAAAAATAAGATTAAAAAATAATTAAAATCGTCATAAGGATGAGAACCAATGTAAATGTGTTTTTTTTGCAAGGGTTTGTGTTTTTTTTTTTTTTTCAGTTATTTATTAGAAAATCATGTTAAAAGTGGAAGGAAAATATAAAAATCATGCCAGATAAAAATTGGATAAAAATACTTGTTTTTAACTGTTTTTATACACTTCTACTTATAAAACTTGTATCTTGTTTGGTTCCGAGAAGGAATAAATGAGAAAAAATGTTCAAAATATCTTAAATGCCATAATAATTTAACATATCAAAGTTCAATTATGCCAAAGAAAAATATTAGTAAAATAAAATTAAATACAATTTTTCATGGAAATTAAATTTTACGTTTTTTAATATAAACTTTTGTGTGAAAAAGTTTTTTTCCAGGCAATTTCAAATAAAAGTTTGTTTATTTTTTTTTAAGTAAATAAAGATGAAAATCTGTTTTGAAAGTTATAAAATTTTAAAAAATACATGAATTTCATACAAACAAATTTAAGTTTCATGAAAGGAGTGTTTACTTTTTTAAGTCTCAGTAATTGAAAAAAAAGATTTATTTTTGCTTATGTAGTATTCTATGTAAACAAAGAAAAACTTTTCAATATCTGAGACTAAAACTGATTTTATGGATTAAAACAATTATAAAAAGAAATTGTTGTAATTTAACTGTCTCACCACAAGGACAATTTGTGACACAATGCCAATTTTTTATGTGAACAAATCAAATGTGACATTGGCAGGAATTTCATACTTTTATTTTTTATAAATTAAAAAATAAAACTTGTCTTAAAATTAATTAAAAGAGAACCCGTCAGAACAAGAACATGAATTCAGTTTGTGTTTATATTACAAAATTTTGATTACAATTATTATATTATTAATTTATAATATTAAATGGGTGAAGTAAGAATGTTCAAAAAAGAAATTAAAAATAAAACTTTTATTTTGAACTGAAACAGACTTTAAACTAGCAAACTTCATGGAAAGTTTGAGAACTGAGTAGAAACTTGCACATTTCTGTTTTATTTATTAAACAAGTAAAAAAAAAAGTAAAATAAATTAACATCATACTTAACTTAGGTGCTATTATAATCTATAGATTTTAGTTTTACTGATAGTTTAAAATCAGTAAATATTTATATCGTTTTATCATTAGTACCAGGAATAGAAAATCAAGTTTTTATATATATATATATATATATATATATATATATATATATATATATATATATGCACATACACTGGTTGCATATTTTGGCAATAATCCTGTCTAAATTCTTTTGACCACAATATTAATATAATTCCATGAATTTATTTTATACTACTAGAACAAATAGCATGACCCATATATACTAATGTTTCATGTGAGTTTTTATGATCAGATTTTTACACCAAAAATAGTGAGGCACACTATACACAGGTAATGTTTTTTGAAGAGGTTAACATTTTTGGTGACCAGTTGCAGTATACACAAATAATTTCTTTCTGGAGACGTTTAAAATTCATACAAAAATATTCAAATATTGAACAATGCACATATATATATATATATATATATATATATATATATATATATATATATATATATATATATGTACATACCCAAGTATAGGATTGGTGTAGACAGAATAAAATTCCAATAATCAAGAACAACACTATTCTTAAAAATGTGCTCAATACAGAGTAGAGCAAATATTATTTATTCAAAAATTATAACATAAACATAACATCACTATAAAAATATAAAATGGTTATTTTTGTATTGTGATGAAAACATGCTTATATTATAATCTTTGAATAAATAAATTATATATATATATATATATATATATATATATATATATAAATAAAACTGCTTTTCTGTATGCTAGAAAAGTTGCTGAAAATACACATTCTTACTTTCCAAATATACTCATTACTGTGTTCATAATGTTATTTAGGGCATTTATATAATGCTTTATACAGGTGAAGTTTATATATACATACATATATATATATATATATTTTAAGACATTTTTATGTTTATACATTCTTGTTATAGATACAAATATTTAAGTAAATGCTCTGTTTATCATAAACATTCAGGTTGGTAAATGTTATTAATACTGTTTATTATAAACAGAGCATTTACTTAAATATTCGTATCTATAAAAAGAATGTATAAACATAAAAATGTCTTAAAATAATTGTTGTGTCGTGGCACAATAGTAAAAAGAAGAAAATCAAGTCGAGGTTGGTTTAAGGAACAAGTGTATTTAACATCACAGATACAAAGGTAGGAAATGGGTACTACTCAGCTAGGCAGTTGTAGTACTGTCGCTGCTTACAGCCCGGGTGGGTATTACTGGCACTATATATAGTGAGAACCGGTGTAATTCCCTTGTGTTAGAAAGGCCGGTGTAACAATAATTGTCGGACTTTATATATATTTCATTATATATACATATATATATATATACACAAGCACACAGACACACACACATACATCAAAGGAAAAACTTAATGCATCATCAAAAATTCGGTTATTATAATTTATAATTTATTTTGGCAGATAAGTTTTTAATACCTGTCTCATCAGACCAAAATTACAAATGATTTAAATATACAAAATGGTTTAAATTTATCCAGACAATATTTTTTAAAACAATAACAGGAAGTTTAGATGCTTGACCTAGAAAATCTATTTTCTGAGCATTTATATTATTGAAGAGATGGAGCTGTCAACCGATGTTCATGTGGTTGGGAGAATATGAGTAACAGATAGAGAAATACATTAGAATAAAAATCAACATCATCATAAAGATATATATACATATATGGGAGACCTGAATGCCAAAGTAGGCAATGAGATGGCGGGTGAAATAGTTGACCGATTCAGATAATGAACTCAGAGGAAAATGGGTCCAATGGTGTATGATGAATAACGAGTTAATAGTCAACACCTGGATTCAAGAAAACTCAAGATGAATAGGGATATGGTGAAGCTCAGGAGGAGAAACCAAAAAAACAAAACAGATCGACTATATACTTATCAAGAGATTCCTGAATGCAGTTCTACACTGCAAAACATGTCTAAGTGCCAACTGTGGAAGTGATCACTTTCCAGTGATATGTGAACTTAGAGTGAAACTACGGAAATTGAACAGTGCCAAGGAAACACCCAAATTGCAATAGGACAGACTCTTGAATGATCTGAAATTTGAAGGAGACGTATATGGACAGTATTGAAAGCCGATACGTAGGAGAAAATGGAAATCAAGGTGGGGCACATTAAAAGCAGTTTTAGTCACATAAGCAATCCAGATCATCCCAAAGGAAAATAGAGACAGAAAAAAAAAAATGAATGGATGCAGACGAAATTCGAGACACGATGGAAAGGAGAGAAAGAATAATGCCAAGACATGGAATGGAATATAAGACACTACACAAAGAAATAAGGAACAAATGCAGGCAGGCTAAAGAGGAATGGCTCAATGAAAAATGTGCAGAAATAGAAAAAATAAGCAGATATGCATAAAAAAAATAAAGAGAACTAACACTGGGACATAAGACATGCTTATCAACAAGATGCACAAAATCCAAGGACGGAACGGTGGTATTAAAGAAAGAAAAAATACTTCAGAGATGCAATGAATATATTAGAGAACTCTTCCACTACAAAAAAGAACAAGCAACAATACACAGAAATATTGATGACCAAAAATATTACAAGTGGAATCTGCACTGGCCAAATTGACCAGAAACAAAGTGGCAGGGCCAGACGAAATTGTAATAACGATGCTGGCAGGCTTAGATGATTTTGGCATAGACAAGATTGCAGAAATAATAAATGAAATCTACAACAGTGGTGGTATACCAGAGGACCTAAGTTGATCTATTTTGATAGGACTGTCTAAGAAACCAGGTGCAAATGAATGTGAACTTCATCAGACAATCAGCCTAATGAGCCATATAATGAAACTGATCATCCAAATTCTGATGAATAGCATACTGAGATCAGAAATAGAACAAGAACAGTGTGGGTTTGTGAAAGACACTGAAACAAGGAACAAAATAATATATTTATATTATATATATATATAATATATATATTTATATTATATATTATATATATATATAATATATATATTTATATTATATATTATATATATATATAATATATATATTTATATTATATATTATATATATATATAATATATATATTTATATTATATATTATATATATATATAATATATATATTTATATTATATATTATATATATATATAATATATATATTTATATTATATATATGTATAATATATATATTTATATTATATATATGTATAATATATATATTTATATTATATATATGTATAATATATATATTTATATTATATATAATATATATATTATATATATATATAATATATATATTTATATTATATATATATTTATATTATATATTATATATATATTTATATTATATATATATATATAATATATATATTTATATTATATATATATTTATATTATATATATATAATATATATATTTATATTATATATATATTTATATTATATATATATATATATATAATATATATATTTATATTATATATATATATAATATATATATTTATATTATATATATATATATATATATATATTTATATTATATATATATATATATATATATATATATATATATATATTTATATTATATATATATATATATATATATATATATTTATATTATATATATATATATATATATATATATTTATATTATATATATATATATATATATATATATATATATTTATATTATATATATATATATATATATATATATATTTATATTATATATATATATATATATATATATTTATATTATATATATATATATATATATATATATATTTATATTATATATATATATATATATATATATATATATATATAATATATATATTTATATTATATATATATATATATATATATATATATAATATATATATTTATATTATATATATATATATATATATAATATATATATTTATATTATATATATATATATATAATATATATATTTATATTATATATATATATAATATATATATTTATATTATATATATATATAATATATATATTTATATTATATATATATATAATATATATATTTATATTATATATATATATAATATATATATTTATATTATATAATATATATATTTATATTATATGTTATATATATAATATATATATTTATACATATATATATATTATATATATTATATATATATTCATCTCTATCTATAAAAGGTAGGATATGTGTGTGTGTGTGTGTGTGTGTGTGTGTGTTTATCGAATGCACGGCCGCAATTTTAGACGGATTTGCACCAAAATTTACATGCACATGCTCCAAGTTAGTGGGAAGGCCAAGACCGACGTTGCATTTCCCAACTTCTGTCGATAGTGGAAATAATTGATTTTTTCATGCTTCTACGGCAGCCTTCATGTAGTTTGCGGGCATTCTCTACTGACCAGAGTGAGACACTAAAGCTGGCTGCCACGAATAGGCAGGAAGATTCTATTGGCCAGCGTCAGAGCCAACAGCTGACTGACACGAATATTAACTAGCATGCTAGCATGCAAAAAAAATCGATAGCTGCATTCGTCACAAGTGGGAAAAATTTAAATCTGCATGGCACTTTACTCCAATTGGCTCATTCGCTTGCTTAAACTCAACGTTGATTCTGATTTCGCAGAACTGGGTTGGGTGTGAAAAAGTATTTGTTGTTAACATTCTTTTTTCATTTAGTTTTTCCAGTTACGAGTCCTTTTTTAAAGCTGATCGTTTTGTGTAGTTCTTTTTTCGTAAAAGATTTAATGTTTAGTATTGAGCTTAGAAAGATAGACAAGAAGTAAGACATGTAGCAATATCAGCACGGCAAAGGGCACCCCTTTAAAGGCAAGGAAGGGCAAAAATATTTTAAGTCAAGTGATAGCGATTGCTGTATGAGTTGTACGATTTTTGAATCAAGCACGGGCAACGCCGGGCCATGCTGCTAGTTATATATATATATATATATATATATATATATATATATATATATATATATTCATTATATATATATATTATTCATTATATATATATTGACTTTTTCTTTTATAAAAGACAATAGTGCCCATAATAAATTTTATTCATGAAAACAATTAAAAGCTTTTCTAATTAAATAACTTAGTTTTATTGTAATTTTTATTTTATGATTCAAAGTAGATTTTTGTAAATGGTCATTCTGTTTGACCAAAAGAATTTGATGATTTCAATTCTCTGAGGACTTTATAACTAATGATAACATTATGTGCTACAAAAAATAATTTCTCAAAATTTCATCAAATTAAATCAGTGTGTGTGTGTTGGAGGGGGGGAGTAACAGATGTAAAAATTAAAAAAAAAAACAACATAAAACAATATTTTTACCAAGACATTCTAAAAAAAAAAAAAATAGAAACATTTAAAAATTAATTTAATACATTTGTGAATAAATCGTGAAATTTTCATTAAAATCGAACAATTACCTGATTTTTGCAAGAATTTCCGAATGAATGGTTCTCTTATTAATTTATAGTCTCCCTTTGATGCCAGAAAACCAAAATTTTGAAGGTGCTGTAAAAAGGATTAAAAAAAATTATATAAACAAACCCTTGATCTTTCCTCTTAATAATAACAAAGATTTTGACAATAAAACTTCGTTTTTATTAAGTTTTGGGCATCTTTTCACAATGTCTGCACTTTTTTAGCAAATCTTTAGAGGCACCTACATAATTTAATTAAGCAATATTTTCTTTCAGATTGGACAGAAAAAAAAACTATTTATACTTTTAAAGACTTGTAATTTGGAAATTCATCCTGTTGCTGTTCAGAAGAAAAGTTTTTTGGTTAAATAAAAATGTTTGAAGAAGCAAAAAATGTTTTTTTTAAAAAATTTTAATTTTTTTTTCCATTTTAGCAACTGTTAGATTATTTTTGGTATAGATGTTCAAAAAGAAAATAATTCTGAATGACTGTCTTTGACTACTTTTCCCCTATCGGAAGAGTAATATGAGAATTTAATATTTAAATTCACTAATATTTAACTAAATAAATTCAGAATAACACTGGGTGAAATAAGATATTTTATGAAATCAAACATGTACAAAAAATGTTAAAAAAATAAAAGCAATGGTTAAATTCAAAAGTATCATTTAACTAAAAATTATCCAAAATACTTCTGATGTATCCATCTGTATTTCTGAGATGAGGTATTATGTACATTATTCGGACTATTGTCCTCATCTTTGTTGCCATATTTATTACAATGTTTTGACCCTTCAGTACCTGTCTATATTTCTGAGATGAGGTATTGTGCACACTATTTACATTATTCGTTCTATTGTCCTCATCTTTGTCGCCATATTTATTACGTTTCAGCCCTTCAGTATCTGTCTATATTTCTGAGATGAGGTATTATGTACACTATTTACATTATTCAGACTACTGTCCTCATCTTTGTTGACATATTTATTACGACGTTTTGGCCTTTCAGTATCTGTTTATATTTTTGAGATGAGGTATTATCTACACTATTTACAGTATTTGGACTATTGTCCTCATCTTTGTCGCCATATTTATTACGTTTTAGCCGTTGTACGCTCCGGCCTACTGCAGGTGGTTGGAATGTCGAACTGAACCCTTTATTTAGCTGATTGGGGTAGACTGTTCTAGTTCCATGTGCCATGTCTAATGAATGTCAGTTATCACATTATCGCCTGTTAATTTCCCTCTGTAAGTTCTCCACTGCCTTATCCGGGTATTGAACTCACACTCTTTGGGTCCTGTCACTGGATCTAACCAACGCCTTTATCCATTGTGCCATGTGTCAGTTAAGGCAGTAGCCACAATCAGAATAATCAATGAAATTGAAATTATTTCAATGAAATATATATTCTTAATGTTTCAGTTTTGAATACACATGCAATGGTGTGTTATTCTGAATTTTTAGCAATGTCATTGCAATGTGATTCTCTTTATAAAAAATCTTTCAAAAATAAAATATACTTTTCTGAAACTTTATTTGCGGAATATTAGTCGATTTAAAGTTTAATTAATTAATCTGATTTGAAACTAATATTACTTTAATATTACTATTATTTAAGTTTAAAATATTGCAGAAATGCATTTTTTAAAACTTGGCAGTAGCTGTTAATTTTAGGTGTTGACAGCTTGAAATTAATGACAGATGGAAGTTTATCTAATTTTTTCTACAGGGGTGGGGGGGTATATGTTCAAAATTTACTTGAGGAATATAACATGACCACCTTTCTTTATATAATTTTTAACTACCCAGTAATCTTAATAATTTGGGCAAATATTCTCTGTAATCTAATGTTTTATTGAATTTTAGTTACTATGGCTTTAAATTTACTATAATTATTGCTCTTATTTTTCTGACAATGTCGTGTGTACATGTCCATATTTACAAAAACTGGCATGCTTCTATACACAAAAAAAAAAGTTTAAAAATTCTTTTTAAAATATTGGTGTTTGATGAATTGTACTAAGCTTTTCCCTTTATCAAAACATTGGAGTATTTCAAATAGAAATTTGAATGGTTTTTAGTCAATTTTTCCAAAAAACTTATCGAAACAGCCATTTTTAACTTTTCATTATTTAATAGCTAAGATAATGATAAATAATTTATTAATTATTAATATTACATTAAGTTATTACATTTTTAATTTAATAACTGAGATTATAATTAATAAAATTATTATTATATTAATAATTAAATTATCTCATTTAGTTATTAATTGTTTAAATTAATAAAGGAGATAATTTTGTTATCTCATTTTAATTTTTAATTTAATAACTGAGAGTGAGATAATTTAATAACTATCTCACTCTCAATTATAAAATTTTTAAATTGATAACAATATAATAATTTTAATTATATCATTTCAGTTATTCAACTAAAAATTAAATCATTAACTCACTCTCAGTTATTAAATTTTTAACCGAGATAATATATTTATACTCTTTATTAATTGCTATACTTTAATGGTTATGAACTGTTAAAATTATTTTATTTAACTTGCAAAAAAGAAAAGAAACTTAAAATAAACTAAAAACAAATTTTCTTAACTAAATAAAAAAATTAATAAATAAAACAAATTATGAATGACACACACTATGAAAAGTATAGACACTTTTATAAAGTAAGATTAATAAATAGCAAAATTTAAAATATTTAGTAAAATAGGAAAAAAAAACTTTAGAAATCATTGCTTCAAGATTTAAAAAGAAGCCTGTTGAAATGTAGAGATGATGAAACACGGAAGTGAAATGAAAGTATTGCCTGCAGCCAAAAACCTTTATGTCAAGGAGTTTTCTCTAAGGGGGACAAGCCTTGAAACATGTAACCTTTTAACCATAATATCACTTACGATACACCATACTAAAAAATATATAACATTTTGACACAAAAAAAGTCTTTATGGTATAAAGTTTTGGTAGTCTGATTTGCATTATGATTTTAATTTTCGCTTAGTAAATATAGTTTTCAATTAATAACTTAATAACCTACCTCACACTGTTTAGAAGAATTTTAAAACATTTTTTAAACTTAAAGAAAAGTGAAAACAATCCTTGAAAAAATTAAAGAAAAATGCAAACGATTCTTGTAAAAATTAATTATTCATTGAAAAATTTTTTTTCTTCATACAATAATGTCCTTAATGTATATTATTCATAAAAGCAAATAAAAGCCTATCTAATTTGATAATTAGATAGTTTTATTGCAGTTTTTATTTTACGATTTGGAGCAGATTTTTAAAAGTTGGGAGTAGTTGTGAAAAAAAAAAAAATAAATTGATGATTTACTTTCTCCAAGAAGTCCTGCTTATTATAGGTAATATAAAACAATTTTCGTACTCTTTGAAATTCTAGCAAATTTCATGAAATTAAGCTACGAGAGGGGTGGGGATTACAGTTGTAACAAAATATTTTTAACAAGATTTTCTAAAAATAAAAATTAGGCAATTATTTGATTTTTGCAAGAATTTCCAAATTAATGTATAAAAATGTCTTGTTTTATAAAGTTGACAATAAAAAAACAAAAAAAAACGAGATTTTTAAGCCAAATTTAGAACGTGTTAGAAAGGAGACATTTTTTTAAAAAACAATTAAAAAATACTTTGTTCTTTCCTCTTAATAAACATTTTGAAGTTAAATCTTTGTTTTTATTAAATTTGGGGCCTTTTATCATCATGCTACTGTTTTTTTTAGCGATATTGGGGGTAGCTAGTTTTTCCTTAATAAAATAACAATATCACCTAACGCAATTAAAATAATGCAGACTTTTAAAAAACTAAATAAAAGCACCTTGTCAGTCGTTTTTAATGAAATGTGCTTGAAAGAAGGATTGCTGCCTAAATACACAAATATATATATATATATATATATATACATATATATATATATTACACTGCAGTGTAAAATGCTGACACCTTGCCGCAGCCAATCTAGTACTGCGCTTAAATTCATGTCTCAGTAGCAGAAAGGAAAATTAATCAGGACAATTACAGTATTTATTTAATTAATAGAAAAGGCACAGAGGAGTTACGTTATGTTACGGTTATTTGCTTAATAAATTAAAAAAAAAAAAAAAAAAAAATTAAAACTCCTTTTTTTAAAAAGTTTGCTGAAATATGAGTATTAAACAAATTCTCCCGTTCTGTTAAAAAAAAAATAAATAAAAATATTTAAAACAAATTAAGGATCCTTTTTCAATGGTAATTTCGCTGACTCAAAAAACAAGATTTTTAAACTAAAATTTCGGACATGCTAGGAAGGATTAAAAATGTAAAAATAAGTAAATAATCAAAATACTTTGGTCTTTCCTCTTCTTCTTAATAATAACAATTTTTTTTAAATGATAAAAAATTTTCATCAACAAATTTAAAGCCGTTTTTACTTTTTATCATGCTAAGGATGCTCTTCTTTCTTTCTTTTTTTTAGCGAAACCGTAAAGTTACCTACTTTGACTCTTAAAAAAGGATGCATATTAATAAAAATCAATATTTAATTCAATAATAATGTTTAGAATAATTTTAAATAAGTGCAAGTGAATAGTTTAACAAAAAAATTCAATTTTTTTAGCATTCTTTTGTTTTCTCTTTTTACATATTTTCAAATTTTCGCTTAGTCTTCTTCTTCATAAACCCAACAAGGTGAAAGTTTTGAAATTTTTTTAGAAGACTTTTGAAATTTTATAATTTATTATAATTAAAAAAAATAATGAAAAATTATTGTAAAAATTCATTATTCATCGAAATGTTTCTTTTTTTTTTCAGCAGAATGTCCTTAAAAATATTATTTATAAAAAATAAAAAAGCAATCAAAAGCTTATCTAATTATTAAATTAAATAATGTCATTGAAGTTTTTATTTTTACGATTCGGAGCAGATTTTCGGGTACTGAGTAAATTGTTTAGTAAAAAAATTGATGATTTACATTCTCCAAAGAATCCTGCTTTTAGTTTTCTTTTAATTAATTAATTATAACAAATTTGGAGGATGGAATTTAATTTCTAGAAATTTCATGAAATTAAGAAGTAGCAGATGTAAAAAAAGAAATATTTTTACTAAGATTTTCTAAAAATGATAATTCTAAAAATAAATTCATTCACTTGTGAATAAGTCCCGAAAGTTTCATTAAAATTCGACAATGATTTGATTTTTGCAAGAATTTTCAAATCAATGTGTTATTTAAACGAAAAAAAGGCGTTTAAAATTTCAATAGTCAGCTCTGTTACACAGTTGATGAATAAAAAAAACAAGGTTTTTAACCAAAATTTTAAACGTGTTAGAAATGAATGAAAAAATTTTAAAATAATTTAAAAAATACTTTGGTCTTTCCTAATAACATAAAAATATTTTAACGATAAAACTTTATTTTTATTATTTTTGGGGCCTTGCTTTCATAATGCTGTTTTTTTGTTTTTTTTCAATAAATTAGTGGAGGTACAAAGAGTTGTTTCCATCGCAAATTATTATATTTTTAAATATTTTTGCTTGCATTTCTTAACAACTCTTTTTACTTTTTATGCCTACAATTCAAGATTGATAACTAAAAAAACATTTTTTAAAAAAAATAATCAGTCTTGAATTGCAAGTAAAAAAAACTAAACATTTTTTTTTACTTACAATAAGATGAATTAAGGTTGAGTGATTAATTGCAAACGGATTTGAAAAATAATTTAAAGTTTTTAAAGCAACTATAAAATTTCAACTATTTTTTGAGAATATTCGATAACAGAATTTTAAAAAAATTAGATGCGAATTTACTTTATACTTGGTATTATTTGTCAGTTAATAATTTTCATAATAATAGTCATTACATTAACTTTTCGAAATTGCCTTCACTGAAAGTCATTACGAAAAGGTGTTATGTTTTCTAAAAAGATAGAAAAAGGACAATAATTACCTTAAAAAATCAGATTTTATTTGGAATCAAAGCAATATGGTCCATTTGGTAAATGACGTAAACATTTCTCAAAATAATGGAAAATAGAGTTACTTCCCCTTATAAACAGATACTCGACTCTGAAAACTTTTTTACCCGAATCTATTTTCTGAATTGTCTTTCTTAAAATGTATCCTCAACAGCAATCATTGCGGTGTGATTAAACACAATAAATCTTTCACATATTAAGAAAATGTGTGTTAGCGGCATCATCATCATCATCATCATCATAATAATAATAATAATTCTTCTTCTTCTTCTTCTTCTTCTTCTTCGTACCGTGTCCCTTGAGGACGTGGGCGAACAGCTTTCTGTCCTTTGCACATTCGGATTTCATTGTCGCATTTATAGCGGGCGTATGCTGTTCGAGTGTTCAGGTGGAAAACACGTATCTCTTGGTTCTTGGTATATATTTCCCTCGACAATAATAACGGACTCGAAATGTGAGTCCGGCTAATAAATGATAAAGCAACAACAAAACTATATAAACAAACAGTAAGTATGTATTAATTAGCACTACATGCGTAGACACTTGAAGATTGTTCCGTGTTAAAAACAAACAAACAAAAAAACAAAAAAAACAATGAATACGAATGAAGAAAACATTTAAACTAGTGAGGGTGTTTGTGAAGAAGTAAGTGTAACAAACGTGTGTGATATACACGTGTATATAAGCATGTATGTGAGAGAGTTCAAAAGTCAACAGTGGGACAAGGGAAGCGAACGCACGTCACCGGATGCGTTCTTATCTACGTGCGACCTACATCTTACCGTCTATGGTTGAAATAAGAAAAAGAGAATGACAGAGAATGTCACTGCCTATTTACAGACTTAAATAGCGTCCCTCCACCTGGTGGCGTTTATTTTGGAGAAGTAAGTGGGGAAACTATACACATTTTCCATCCTCTGTTAAAATACTTCCTAGATATTTAAATTTTTGTATTTTCTTGTTTTTGGTGTTTCCAATTTGTAATTTACATTATGTGATGTTCCTTTTGCTGATTACCATAAATTCTGTATTCTTACAATTGATATTTTTTATCCTATCTTCTCGCTTTCCCTGTACTCCATTCAGAAGGAGTTCATGTACTTTCCTTTCTGTGTTTGTTATCAATACTGTCATTTTCATATGTTAAAATTGTGGCCGCCATCTGTGAATCCTAGAAAGCCTTCTAATTCTCGCAGGATTGTGTCGGAGTTAGCTCCTCCTCAGTTCTTTAATCCTTCAACAGGGGTCTCTCTCCCCTGAGTATAAATACTGGCTGACCCTTCTCTCTCTCTCTCTTTTTCGACTTAGGTCTTGGGCCGCCACCTCGCGCGGAGGTGTTGTAAAATCTCTCTTTTCAACCAACTCCAATATGTGACCTCTCACAGATACAGCGTTTCCCAAATTCTGGGAACGCGCTAAGAACAATACACGTACGTACGAACACTACAACACTCAGATAATTTCTCCATACAAACCCTATGTAACAGTCCATATCTTTGTTTAACTTGTTTTGTTATTAATATATATTTGTTTACCCATACATATCGGTCTTGTTTGTTTTCAGGAAATTTTAACCTTCTGATATCTCTTCACATCTTCACCCCCACGGTCCGCAACAATTGTGTTGTGTGCGGATATGAAACATCGACCTTGTTACGAGTTTTAGGTATCTATGTTAGACGATCCCCGCAAACATTAAAAATGAAGAAGTAACACAGGCCAAGGTAAAGATAATTAGAAAAAGGTGTTTAAATAAAAAATATGCCAATTTTATTATTGGCAAAAATCCAATGAAAAGGAACAAAAGAGGGAAATGTTTTAAATACCCGGGTTGGTCGTGTTGGAAGTTAACTTTTGATCCGAGATGCGTCCTAGAACAGTTTTTAGCCCTATGATGAAACCGGAGCAGCTTGGGTAATACCGAAGCTCAGCAGGCAGTCGGTGTGTTGAGTTGGTATTAGCTGGCGGTCGTATCCCAGTGTAGCGAGACAAGCCCGAGCTTGTCTTGAAAAGGACAGTTGATCATCGTATATCATGTAGCGAGAAAAGCCCGAGCTTGTCTTGAAAAGAACAGTTGGTTATCGGATATCATCCAAAGAAAGAAAACATAGGTTGTCCTGAAAAGGACAGTATTGACTAAAGTTTACCCTGAAAAGGACAGTTGATTATCACATATCATGTAGCCGAGAGAAGACTTAAGCACCGGGCTAAGATGTGATAGGTTTTAGATAGTTTGAAGTTAGACGGGGCAGCGGGAGTTGGTATTGACAATGTCGGCTACTGTTGCAGCCGCTGGAACAGATACTACACAATCATCTTCTACACCAGTAGTGGTCTACAGCATTAAACAAACACTCCACACTGAGTCAGGATGCGACACAAGGTCAGTTATTTAACGCAATGAACACAAAAGCGAACACTCAGGCCACTGATCAAAATTTACACCCCACCCCGGTTACGCGGGATTGGATACAAATATTGTCTTAGCTGATCATAGTTGGTCAAAGCTGCGCAACAAGTCGACATCTTCGGTATTTACCAAAAATTCCCCAGCGAGTCTGAATGCAACACTATGTCAGTTATTTATTACGGGGTACACGAGCGCGGACATTCGGCCCATTGGTTCAAATTTACCCAGACCCCGCCTATGCGGCTTCGGTACAGATCTTGTCTTATTTGATCATAGCTGGTCAAGTCCGCGGAACAGATACTACAATTGATCCTAGACTCTGGACCGCGACCGTGTAGACGTCTTCGGTATTTACCAAAGTCTACCCACTGAGTCAGCATGCCACACTTAGTCAGTTATTTAACGTGGGGAACCCGAGTGCAAACTCTCGGACCATTGGTCAAAATTTACCCAGCTTTCGCTTATGCGGGCTCGGGCACAAAGCTCGACTTAACTGGTCAAGGCCGCGTAACAGATAGTACAATTCGAGTCAGCGTGTTGGTTTTAGGACGTGAGAGCGTTATAACCCTCGCGGGTCTTGAGGCTACTTCCGGTTATGAATGAAAGCCGTATAAATATACCTCGGTTATGAAATATAATGTAACTGGAGATAACAAAACTAAGAACGGGAAAGATGTAATATTTGTTTTGGATAACCATCGATAAATATCTCCAAAACGATCCACAGAATTAATAATCTCGTACAAACTGTTCAAGATTATATTGAAGGAGTTCGTTTGCCAAAACAGAATAATAACGTAGTAGCATGTCACTACGATAAACACATTTAAAAAGTGAATGAATCATATGACAGCATAAATATATGAAATAAATCCCAAAAGTCTACGTATAATATATATATATATATATATATATATATATATATATATATATATATATATATATATATATATATATATATATTTCAAGTATGTGGTGCAGTTCAATTTACATTACAATGAATCATTCATACAGAAAACAGATATAGAAGTTAATGATATAAATGGCGAGAATACATCTTCGCAAACAAATTTACTAAAAGACATTAACCCCGAACCTGTAAATGAATGTTATGATCCCTGTTTATAAATTCCAGTTGAATAAGGTCTTTTTTTTATATATTTACGAGCTTTCATCTGTTCCTACAGATATCTTCAGATAAGAAAAATATTTGTTTTATAATTCCAGGTAATAACAGGACATCGAAAGAGTAGTTTATAATCCGAAATTTGTTCTTAGAAGTGTGTTATTGTTACTTGTAAGAGATTTTTTTAGGCGTGCACTCGCAACGCTGAGGTCGAAGTATTTTAAATTTTAAAATTGTGCGTTTTGTACTTATATGGCAATGGAGACTTCTTTTGTACTGGTAGGCTTTTCAGTCAATATGGCATGAACTAAGCTGTTTAATATATACAGGAATGTCACAGTTATTATCCGAAAAATGCACATCGCATCAGTTATTTTTAATATCAAGTATGTGGTATATATATTTGAAAATCTTAATACAAAATTAGCATGTATCTACTTTCAACAGACTATATACCAAAACAATATGAATTTTTGTACTTATCTGTTTAGTTTGTCCCGAGTATGAAATGCATGCGTTTTATACCTTAACTTCCGGGAGCAAAAAGAGAGAATGACTTTCCCGCCTAACGATGTCTCGTGCGGGTCTCGTCAGATCACGTGAATATTTTCTATTCTCGTGAATATTTATAATTAATTTTTATTGTTATTCTTATTTGGTCAAGGGAGATAACTTTTTGTCTATCGCTGCAAACCTCCTTAATTAGTAGCGGAGTCTAGTAGGAGTGGTATTGGTTGTCTCTTTACCAAGTAATTTTCTAACTGCTTTCGTATGACTATTTCTGTCTACGTTTTCTGTATTCATTATTATATCACTGTGAGGTGGCTTTTCAGTTATTATTTGCTTACCAATTTATGTACAACGTTTGGCTTTAATCAACGTATTGAAACCGTTGTCTATATCCCATTGTTCATTTTAATTACAAAATATTTGTCAATTCTATGTAACACTTGGAAGGGACCAGTGTAAGGGGCTTCCAGAGGCTTGCGGACTCTGTCTACTCTTAGCCATACATTTTTACATGTTTTAAGATTGTCAGGAACGTATTGATGTAATTTATTTACTGAGCTATGACCTTTGTCTGTATGTCTCTTAATTTTGTTTTTCTGGCAAATTTGGCATTCATTTCACATTTCTTTTATTGTCTTGTCTATATGAGGCTCCAAAAATCTTGTTTTATTAATTTTATACGAGTTTTTTTTGTAACTTAGTGTCATTAAGTTACGCAGCAGCTATAGCTAGCAAGTCACACAGATCTACTATAACTGCTAGGGTAGGTCTAGACAAGCAGTCAGTTATAACGTTTTAATCTCCCTTTATGTGGTCTATATTTGATATATATATTATGTTAGAAGTACTTATTGCAGCTGTTGTCTCTCTGCGGGGTTTAGATTATAGAATGCATCACACAAAGGCTTATGGTCAGTTAATAATAAAACGTGTTTTCCTTCGATAACATGTTTAAAATATAACGTAGCTGCAGATGTTACAAAAAGTTCCTTATTAAAAGTTGAATACCTTGTGTGAGTTTGAGTTAACCTTTTAGAGAAGTAGCCAATTGTTGCTTCTACTATTTGATACAGTGCTGCACCTGTTGCGTAATTACTGATATCGGTAATCAACTGATATTCAGTACAGTCAGACCCTTGGTGAGCTAAAGACAGAAAAATCACTGATTCTGCTTTTAATATAGTTAAATGTTTGCAATTCCAAGTCATTTAATGTAAATGTAGTATTACTGTAAATACGTACTTTTTCTGTTAATGGTATGACTATGTCTGCAAAGTTTGGGATTAATTTTCCATAAAAATTTACCATGCCTAAGAAACGACGAAGATTCTTACTGTTCTTCGGAGGGGCAAAATTCTGTAATGCACTAAGATTATTTTGTGTAGGTCTTATACTCCCAGGGCTAATATTATAAGCCTTTTTCATTTTCGACTGAAGTCACATCAAATGTTGACTTTGCTATTGAAATTTTTAGATTATTATCATGTAGGATTTTTATAACAGTCTCAACATTTTTATCCGTAATGAAGAATCATTGCTGAAAATAAGAATATCATCAATGTATGTAAATACACAGTCAATATGTTGAAAATTCTTGTCCATGTATCTTTGAAAAGTGGATGCTGCATTCTTTAGTCTAAACGGCGTGCAATCCGAGAGGAGAAATAAGTGCAGCTTTTTTATATCTTCCGGGTACATTTGATGCTGATACCAGGTCGATTTTGCTAAATCTTTTTTTGTTGGTTAGTTTATCAACAATTGAATTAATGTTTTCGGGATGTTGTATTGATCGCTGTTTATAATCACCACAGCATCTAAAATTTCCATCTGACTTTTTAACCACGTGTAGAGGGCTGACCCATTCCCTGTTAGAAAGTCTTATGGCACCATTGTTTTGCAATTTTGAAAATTCCATTTTTACTGCCTGGGTTTCTTTACCGATAGTCATCTAGCCTTGGCACGTGCAGGAGCATGACTGTTTGTATCAATTCTATGATATACTCTTCCACATGGGCTTGTTGGGTTGGTATTTGGGAATACAATCTTGTGATATATTTTTATAAAGCCTTTAATCAAATCAGGGATATTATTATTCACGACTAACTTAATAGAGCAGTTGAATGTTTTTAGTTTCTTTGAACACGATATTGTGGGACCGATGATCTTTCTCTGATGGTAATCTACCAATAAACTAAAATTGTTGAGGAAGCGAATCCTAGTTGGGGTATTGAATATCCCATACTACAAACGTCCACCAAAAAGATCGTCGAAAGTTAGATAGGCTTATCTCGGTTTCAATTAGCCCGTAGCATTTATGTCAGAGCCTGTAGCCGTAGTTAGAGAAACTGTTGTTGGTTCCATCGATAAACTGTTGACGTAGCTTTGTCATGAATGATAGATAAGGTGATACCGGTATCTATTATGAATGAAGCATTTTTGTTTCCAACGTTGCTGGTATCTGTAATAATGGCAGACTCGGGGGTGGGGATATCGTCGTCCGCCCAATTAGCTTCCCGCTTCGTTTGGTGCTGGTGAAGATGAACGCAAACATAGCTGTTGTATCAAGTGGTCACCAAATGTTGTGCGTGGATATGAAACATCGACCTCATTTAGAAAGTGAATGAAACATGCGACAGCAGAAATATATGTAAAGTTCAAATAAAACATAAAAGTCTTTGTATAAAACATTTGCATATATATATATATATATATATATATATATATATATATATATATCGTTTTTATATTCGACATTCATAATGCAAAGTTAGAATGTATCTACTTTCCCCAAAACAATATGATTTTTTGTACTTATCTGTTCGGTTTGTCACGACCCTGAAATGAATACGTCTTGATACCTTAACTTCCAGGAGCTAAAGAGAGTGATTGATTTTTCCGCCTAACGATGTCCCGTGCGAGTCTCCTCGGGTCACGTGATTGTTTTCTATTCTCGTGAACATTTGCAATTAATTTTTTTTTGGGTCAAGGGAGGTAACTTTTTGTCTATCACTACAAATGCTTTATTGTAAAGGTTAAATAAGTTTGGTGGGATGACACTTCCTTGTCTTACATCCTTTTCTATATTTGTGTATTTACTGAATTAATTTTCTACTTGTGTGTAGACGATTTACTCGCAGAATAAGTTCTGGATTATCGGAGTTAGCTCCTACTCAGTTCCTTAATCCTTCAACAGGGGTCTCTCTTCTCTCGCTATAAATACTGGCTGACCCTTCTCTCTCGCTCTCTTTTTTTTCGACTCAGGCCTTGGGCCGCTACCTCGCACAGAGACGAGGTAAAATCGTTCTTTTTCCACTTACACCAATATGTGACCTCTCACAGATACAGCGTTTCCCAAATTCTGGGAACGCGCTAAGAACAATACACGTACGTACGAACACTTACAACGCACACGCATAATTTCTCTATGTAACTTTTCATGTCTTTGTGTATTAATATATATTTGTTTACCCATATATATCGGTCTTGTTTGTTTTCTTTGTCTTCTTTGGACTTAATTAAAGTCCGACATATTCCTATGTAGCTGGACCGGCTAGCAGGAAATGTTAACCTTTTCTAATATCTCTTCATATCTTCACCCCCAAGGTCCGCTACAGGATTATTCTAATATTCTAATAATCTAGCTTACCTAGCAGTCCAAACAGATCTTTGCGACGTACTTTATCAAATACTTTTGCATAATCTATAAAACATCTATACATCTTTTGCATTTGTATTACTTTTTCTGATACCATTATGAGCATAAAAATAGCATTTCTTGTTCCAGTGTCTTTAACAAAACCCCACTGTCCTTATCATATTTCGGGTCTAATTCTCATGCGCTCTCTCTTCGTTAGAATTCGGATGATAAATTTTGTTCTGTGGCTCATTACGAAAAACAGAATAAACAACCGCAGTTCCCGATTCAGTGGAAATTGCATAACGTTCATTTTGTATTTGCAGCAATATCCCCCCCCCCGCCGGGAAATCTCATGAACCCGCTTCTCCCTGTGCTCTGTTTTGCGGCTCGATATATCTATGAAAACATTCTTGTCATTGCTATTTTACCATGATGATTGCGCGGGGGGGGGGAGAAAGAGTGTCATTTTGTAATTTAAGCATAAAATAGCCTCGTCACATAAGTAACCACATCGGGATGAGAGGCCCCCCTCCCAAAACACACACAGAGAAACACATGTCAACACTCTTGGCACCATCGTAAGACTCCCGATTTTTGATCTCTTCAGCCCGGTCTCCCGGTTTGTAACCGGTGTTCTCCCGCTTAACTATTAGTGTTAATAATATTAGTGTTGGACTTTCACTGTGTCTGTCAGATTTTATAAGATTCTCCCTGTAAATAAATTGTCGAGTTTTCTCCACTAAAAAGCTGCCGAATGAAGATATTCAGTTCGCATGACTTTGTAAAAAAAAAAAAAAAAAAAACCTTTCCAAGACAGAAACTATGATCTGGAATTGGAATGAAAGCCGTGATGTCACCTACCCTGAATCCATCATAAAAAATTCAAGACATGGAATTAGTAAATACTAAACACTCGGTGCATGGATTAGGTATAACACATTTGGTATAGCAAAAACTGTGCTAAAGGATAGTTTCGCCCAAAACTACAAATTGTTACAAACCAAATCATTGGCCTACAAAATCGAGTCATGTTCTTAAATAGCCTCGTCAGCTCGAGACTTTCATATAGATGTCATATATGGCGCCAAATTCTTAGTCTATAACGGCCCAACAGGGACGGATGTTGAGAAATGTACCCCTGAACTGGCTCCTGTACCCCCCAAGCTTTGCTTTAAATACGTTGCCGTTTCAGACTTTTGAAATCCTCTTCTTTAATTCCTGTTCTTTTTTGAAAACTCCGGTGGGGACGGTCTTATCATTTGAACAATCGATCTGAGGCTCTACTCAACCCCGAAATGGTTAAGCATCTCATCTGGCAGCGTCTTCTTTCAGACATACCATATGTTTTTCGTTTCTCTAGGTCAACAGCCACTGTGTCGACGCTTATTGCTGAAAGAATATGTCAAGTTTTAGATAAGAGTGAAGAATCTCGGGCTATTGCTTTAGATATCTCGAAAGCATTTGACAGAGTTTGGAATGCTTGTCTACTTCACAGGTTGGAAGATTATGGTATTTTTGGAGGTTTCTTTGATTTGATTCAACCTTTCAAAATTGCGTAATGAAAGTTGTCTTGAACAGCTACTCTTCTAGATCTTTTTCTATTAATGTGGGTGTCACCCTGGGGCTCTATTCTTGGACTTACATTGTCCCTTATTTTCATCAACAATCTCCCCGATGTCATTATTCCTTGACACAGTATCTATGCTGATGACGCCATTATTTACCCGCTGTCTTAACAGTAAGTCAGATAGGATCAATAAAATTAAATTGGCCGGTGATCTTGAAAATAACCTTCAATCTGTTGTTAACTGGGGCAAGGAGTGGTTTGTTAATCTTCATGAGAATATGAAAACTTTAATGAGGACATCTGAAGAACGGATAATAAAAGAAAAAGTTTCAGGTAGACAGAAGATGGCGATTGACGATTTTGAAAATTGTAGGTGGCTGGGAAGTAAAAAATCGAAAGGAAGTTCCACAGGTAAGTAGTGCGAGAAAAGGAACTGTTAGAATAGAAGTGGCGGTTGTATCTAGCTAGTTCAACTGTAAAACGGTGAGACCTATCTACCAATCTAGTAACACGCTTAAATTCATGTAGCCAGGGGAGTAAAGAGAAAAGCTCATCAGAATATTTGTTATGGAAATATTTGTAGAAAAGTCTGAGGGAAGCCACGTCACGTCGGAGAGAAAGTGACTGAAGTTGTGATGACAGGTTAGGATCGATTACATTACAGACCCTTATTTGGACTTTGTCAAGGATTTTGAGATATACAGCAGGAACACCAAACCAAATATAGCAGCAATATTCAATACACGGTCGAATGTAGATTTATAAAGGTGTAAGATGTATTCTAACGAGAAAATCTTCTGACACAAAACAGTGAACCAACTTTTCTTGCAGTAGATGTAGCAATTGATTCAATATAATCTTCATGTCAGTGTAAAATATGAGGCCAAGATTTTGAAGAGTGTTGCTTTCCCGGAGAGTAGAATCACTCATGCTGATGGCATGCAGAAAAGATTCTCTCTGGCGATTAAATGAACGCAGTTTTGTTTTGGAGGTGTTAAAATGTACAAGGCATTTCTTGTGCCCCAGGTTAACCCTTGATGAGAGGTCCTTTTCAAGAGCAGCTGTCAAGTTTACTTTGACGTATCTGTCGGATTTGGTGCTAAGGCAAGAGTAAGTGGTTGTGTCCTCTGCATAAATACCTAGTTGGGAACTGATGCCAGGAGAAAGGTCGTTAATGATGATCAGAATCAGCGTAGGTTCAAGGATAAAAGCCCGGTGGCCCTCCAACCTTCGCATTAGTATGAAATGATCTAGAAGAGTGCCTGTTCAACATGACATTCGTTACATAATTTGTTACGAACGTTTGGATAAGACAAATATTCGTCCCGTGATATCGTAGCCCTTGGGTTTGTGGAGAAGGTAAGCATGCCAAACTGCGTCGAACGGCTTTGAGCTATCTACAATCACCGCTTGGTTAGAAACGAGACACGGCTTGTCATTATGGTATCCCGTCGGTAAAGAAAGAAAATACTGCTTTATGCAACACCACCTAGCAGGTATTTGATGTCACCTGGCCGTGAAGAGGATGGAATCACAAAGATTATGTAGTTCCATGATATTCTAATCAATAACAATTATTATATCAATTGGTACAAATGGCACGAAATCAAGTTTTTAACTACACCCAAAAGCAAGATCTCTGATCAGGAGGTTTTGAGGCGCGTGGAACCACCTCTTAATTGCTGGTGTTCCCAGGTCCACACTGACCCGGGGTGGTAGCATCTGTTAGAGTCCCAGCTATGGGTAAATAGTTAACTCCCAAACTGGGGCCAAAACACTATGAAAGTGTAAAAATTGGTTTTAATACCAGCAATAAATTTTTGTAAAATGTTATTACCAGCAATGGATTTTTGAAGGAAAAAATTATTACCAGCAATACATTTTGGAAAAAAAAATTACCAGCAATATATTTCTGAAAAAAATATTACCAGCAATACATTAAAGAAATATTACCAGCAATAGATTTAAAAAAAATATTACCAGTAATAGATTTAAAAAATATTATCAGCAATACATTTTTGAAGAAAAAATATTACCAGCAATACATTTTAGAGGGAAAAAATATTACCAGCAATACATTTCTGAAGGAAAAATATTACCAGCAGTACATTTTAGAGGGAAAAAATATTACCAGCAATACATTTTTGAAGAAAAAAATATTACCAGCAATTCATTTCTGAAGGAAAAAATATTACCAGCAATACATTTTGGAAGGAAAAAATATTACCAGCAATACATTTTGGAGGGAAAAAATATTACCAGCAATACATTTTAGAGGGAAAAAATATTACCAGCAATACATTTTTGAAGGAAAAAATATTACCAGCAATTCATTTCTGAAGGAAAAAATATTACCAGCAATACATTTTTGAAGGAAAAAATATTACCAGCAATACATTTTGGAGGGAAAAAATATTACCAGCAATACATTTTTGGAAACAAAAATATTAGCAGCAATAAAAATCTAGTCGGCATTAATTAACCCGTTGAGGTTGATATACCGTAAAACAAAACAAACCAAATCAAACCATGTTTTTAAAAGAGTAATTTATGAATAGAAATCATATTTGCAAAAATAAAAAGAGATTATTTTATCTTTCATAAATCAATTTATTGATAACACAAACAAGAAAATAATATGTAAATGGGCTATTCATGTGTAATATAAATTCTGTAATTTCATTTCTTCTTATGTGCCAAGTCAGGACGTAGACTATCATGTCCCTCCACAACTACCAATCCTTTGTTTGTATAATTAATGCTTGAATATTTACTTTTCATCCTTGATCTGTCATCGATTCACAGAAACTCGTTAAGTAGGTTGCTCACAGTTTTCCCGGCTTCTCTTGCTTTCTATTTGTCCCGTGGGTGTTAAATTCTCTAGGTCCTCTTTCCTTTTTATGAGTGCACATTTTCCTATATCTCTTCATCCTTGTTCTGTCATCGATTCACAGAAACTCGTTAAGTAGCTTGCTGACAGTTTTCCCGGCTTCTCTTGCTTTCTATTTGTCCTGTGGGTGTTAAATTCTCTAGGTCTTCTTTCCTTTTTATGAGTGCACATTTTCCTATATCTCTTCATCCTTGTTTTGTCATCGATTCATAGAAACTCGTTAAGTAGGTTGCTCACAATTTCTCCAGCTTCTCTTTCCTTCTATATGTCCTGTGAGTGTTAAATTCTCTAGGCTCTATATTCTCTAGGTACTCTTTGTCTACTGTGACTTACAAAAATTTCATATCTTTCCTCTTGATTGTAGGTATACTTTTACTTATTGTTCCTGTTTTCTTAATGTTTCCTTGTTACTCAAATTCTCTTCACATCAGCAATTGTCGGTAGAATCATAACTTTCATTACACGCCTTCACCAGTGAGAAATGTGTCCAACATTCATGACTATATGAGAGATTAGATATATAGCAGTTCAAAAATCTTTTTTTTTGTATAGACATTTTCCTTAACACTTTGTTTAATTTCTGTGAGAATATTTTAATATTTCCACGCGCCATTTTGTTTCTGTTTCACAATTTCAGTTGTCTGCTGCTACACTATGAAGATTGTTAAATTTCTGTATTTGCTTCCTTCTGGCATGTCTAATACTTAGTTCACACCTTGGTTTGCCTCTTTTACTAACGATCATGGCTTCTATCATACAGTTAACACTTGGTACTTTCTTCTTGCTTTGCTTTAAATCACTTGAAAATGACACGAATAATTACTCATACGTCTTCACACCTTGTTAAGCCTTGTTAGAAACGAATTGATTTGTCTGAAATAAGAACCATGTATCGTAACAGATATTTGTTATCGGAGCCAAGTCTGCCACAACATCACATTTGTATACCTGATTGCATCTACAAAATGCCTTCAGCAAGTTTAAAATTAAATATAATTTTGTAAATTAATAAATACCATAATGATGAAAAAAAATTACACCAGTGTTTATTTTTCCAACATAATCTCTTTCCTTGTCAATGCACTTAATCCTATTATTCTCTCTTTGAAATCTCGCAGACTTCATTGAGGTGTAAGGGACGACCATTCCTAACATGATAGGTTATTGTTGCGATTTCTGTAGCAAGTAGGTTTTTCCGGGATGGAAGTGTTACCCCATGTGCAACTGGCTTTTATTTTAGAGTTATCTTCTCATAGACTGGTTGCCAACCAAGGCTGAACAGCTTAGACTTTTCTACTATTTAGCCCCTAACTGGAGAGAAGTGATATGTTCATACCTTTCCCAATGGTATTTACACCAAAGGTAATGTAACAAACGCGACTGGAATTAGAAACTTGCTCATCTATTTCTCGTTCCAAGCCACTAACCACTGCATCACTTGCACCCACCCATTGATCGCATTGGGTAAATATTATACAGGGAGAATTTCGGATAAGAATCTCAGTTAATAACTCAGTCAGGTTACGGAAATTTTGATCTGCCTATTAACATTATGGAATCTAAAAATCTGACATTTAATAAAAAAAATGACTTGAAAAACTAAATGATAAATTTAACCTTTCGTAAAACTTTTTAAGTTCAGATGCCAGGGTTTCAAATGGCATTTCCGGCCTCAAGATCATCCAGTGCATTTTAACACACATATAATATTTTTTATATAATATTAAAAATAAATCCGCCTTATTAAAAAACAAATACGTAATTAAATAAAAAACAACCACAAAAATCCATAGGCGCCATTACATACTTATCTTTTCGGGACATAAGCTCCAAAGCCATAAATGAAAAATTATTTTGCTGCGGGATGTGCGATTGGTTGAGCGGTTAGCAGTTCGGAATAAGAAATTGGGTAGCCGAGTTCAAATTCCACCCAGGTTTGTTAATTTCACTTACGCACAAATAACTATTGGAAAGGTATTAAACCATCCATTCTCCCTAGCTATGGGTTAAATACTAGAAAGTTCTGAACAATTTAGAGTGGGTTGGCAATAAATCTATGAGAAGAGAACTCACTCTCCTCCAGCTATTTCGTAAATAATAGTAGATGTATTTGCGAAAAGCATTGTTATTCGCCAAAAAAAAAAAAAAAAAAAAAATGCCCACTCGCCAAAAAAAGAAAAAAAAAAAGAAAGGAATTATTCTTACAATCTAAAATATGTTTCTTCTTCTAATGACCCACGAAATTTCGTCAAGCTATGACCCCCCCCCCAAAAAAAACCCCACTGAATAAGATGAGCATGCTCGTGCGAAAAGAAAAGCATATAATAAGGGAGACACGTAAAGAAGGTCGGAAGATACAACAGCCGAAATGTTGATGAGCATGCTGGTCCGAACTGAAAGGAAAAACAGATACCTGAATAAGGTCGGAGGGTAGAACGATCGAAAGAACGAAGATAAGGATGCTCGTCCGAATTGAAATGTAAATAATAAAATAGATACCTGAATAAGGTCGGAGGGTAGAACGACCGAAAGAACGAAGATAAGGATGCTCGTCCGAATTGAAATGCAAATAATAAAATGGATACCTGAATAAGGTCGGAGGGTAGAACGACCGAAAGAACGAAGATAAGGATGCTCGTCCGAATTGAAATGCAAATAATAAAATGGATACCTGAATAAGGTCGGAGGGTAGAACTACCGAAAGAACGAAGATAAGGATGCTCGTCCGAATTGAAATGTAAATAATAAAATAGATACCTGAATAAGGTCGGAGGGTAGAACGACCGAAAGAATGAAGATAAGGTTGCTAGTGCGAATTGAAATGCAAATAATAAAATAGATACCTGAATAAGGTCGGAGGGTAGAACGACCGAAAGAACGAAGATAAGGATGCTCGTCCGAATTGAAATGCAAATTATAAAATAGATACCTGAATAAGGTCGGAGGGTAGAACGACCGAAAGAACGAAGATAAGGATGCTCGTCCGAATTGAAATGCAAATAATAAAATAGATACCTGAATAAGGTCGGAGGGTAGAACGACCGAAAGAACGAAGATAAGGATGCTCGTCCGAATTGAAATGCAAATAATAAAATAGATACCTGAATAAGGTCGGATGGTAGAACGACCGAAAGAACGAAGATAAGGATGCTCGTCCGAATTGAAATGCAAATAATAAAATAGATACCTGAATAAGGTCGGATGGTAGAACGACCGAAAGAACGAAGATAAGGATGCTCGTCCGAATTGAAATGCAAATTATAAAATAGATACCTGAATAAGGTCGGAGTGTAGAACGACCGAAAGAACGAAGATAAGGATGCTCGTCCGAATTGAAATGCAAATAATAAAATAGATACCTGAATAAGGTCGGTGTGTAGAACGACCGAAAGAACGAAGATAAGGATGCTCGTCCGAACTGAAATGCAAATAATAAAATAGATACCTGAATAATGTCGGAGGGTAGAACGATCGAAAGAACGAAGATAAGGATGCTCGTCCGAATTGAAATGCAAATAATAAAATAGATACCTGAATAATGTCGGAGGGTAGAACGATCGAAAGAACGAAGATAGGGATGCTCGTCCGAATTGAAATGTAAATAATAAAATAGATACCTGAATAAGGTCGGAGGGTAGAACGATCGAAAGAACGAAGATAAGGATGCTCGTCCGAATTGAAATGCAAATAATAAAATAGATACCTGAATAATGTTGGGGGGGGGGGTAGAACGACCGAAAGAACGAAGATAAGGATGCTCGTCCGAATTGAAATGCAAATAATAAAATAGATACCTGAATAATGTTGGGGGGTAGAACGACCGAAAGAACGAAGATAAGGATGCTGCTCAAGAGTGAAAGCCATATATGACAGGGTGCTGTAGAAATATCTAACACATATTCGTCTCGGGGAGGACTCTCACATAATAAAAAGACATTAGCTAGATGAAGACACCATTGATATTCTCTGTCAAAAATCTAGAGTTTCTGCCCGTATCTTGTCAATACTTGCATATTGTATCAGTGAAAACGGAGAAATATTAATCCGAACAACTTCAGAATTAAATTGGTTTTTATTCCTCCGACCATTAGCACAAAATTTCTTTCGTCCTTTTTATTACTTTTGTAGAAGACATTATTAAAGACTGTCAGGAATCCAGTTTAGAACTTTCAAAATAAATGAATTCACCAATTGGAAGTTTTTAAAAAATTTCTATTCACACATAGGTTAACATGATCCTGGATGTGTTAAAGATATAATCGTATGTAGACAGACAAAACTCATTAAAAAAACAGATAAATCATTTACGGTATTAGCGGTAACATGTGTGTGTGCCTCGTAGTTTGGTTGAAATTAAGAAGTCGGTTTGCCCAGGGAATACGCTGTCTCATTGGAGGAAACAAGTACCCTTTTGTCGCTACTATATCCTGGGGCGAAAAGGAGAGAGAGAGAGAGAGAGAGAGAGAGAGAGAGAGAGAGAGAGAGAGAGAGAGAGAGAGAGAGAGATTTTCATTTATACCGCTGATTGCTAAACCATCTATTGGTGCTAAGCAGAGTCCATTGGCAGAAAAGGTGGAGTAATTCAATATCTTTCTTTCTGATGCTTAGAATTCCTCTCTGTGATATTCTCTGTCTATTATTTCAAGCTCATCATGCAGGGAGTGGGGCTGATCTCCCTTTTCTCTCCATATATGGTCAGCCACGCCTGATTTTTCTATTTCTCCTCGTGTTACGACCGTGTTCCTGCAGTCTTATCTTAAGTGGGCAGCCTGTTTCTCCTTTATATTTCGTACCACAATTGTATGGGCTGTTTTACCCACAGTCCTTAATCATGTTCTCCTCTATGGAAGGTCTTCCTCGGAAGAGGTGTCTGCGAAGCGCTGAACCACTTTTGAAGGTCGTCCTGATATTATATGGACCACAGATCTTTTGTATTTTTTCTGATAATCACTTCACATAGGGTAGGCAGATCGAGGCTGTTTTCTGAGAGATGTTATACTCTTGCACCCTTTTCTATCCCAGTTTGTCGGAGTTGCTGCCATATACCTAGGGTAGTTGTTACGTAGTAAGGTAGTCCTTATACTGACCATTTCTTGTTCATATGTCTCTGGGTTGCCACTTATGACTTTTGCGTGATGTTGTAAGCAGCAGACGATCCCTTTCTTTACACTGTATGAATGGTGGGAGTTGAAATTTGGGTATTGTCCGGTGAATATAGGCTTGCGGTATACGAATGTCTTGAACCCATGCATCGTTCGAGATATTAGTACATCATAGAGTTTGTTGTCCTTTTCTCCCACCATTGTGAACTGCATGTATATGGTCCAGTAGTAACAAGAACTCCTCCTGGTGTGGCCAGAGTATGAAGGAGTCATCTACGTATTTCAGCCATAGAATTGGCTTTAGTGTTGTTGATTCTAATGCCATTTCTTCGAAGTACTCCTGCCGATATATGTCTGATCCCATTCCGAAATGTGTTGTTTGTTTATAGAAAATGATCATCTCCATCAGGTTATCTATTGGTATACTAGTCTTTCCTCCTAGGTACGAGTCCGAGGCCAGTCTATCACTGATTACCTATATCCTCTGTAGGTACCTCCGTGAACAAATTCACCACGTCATATGGAACATCTTTGATTATTTCCACGAAGTAGGCAGACTTTCGGACATATGATAGTGACTTTTCTATTAGTGTGCCAATTATATCCACAAGGAAGCGACTCAGGGGGTGGAACACAGATCCTTGGCAGCGAAAAAATTGGCCTGAGAAGAATACCGTCTTTGTGACCAGAATATGAAGGTATGAAGTTTTATCTTTTAATTAAAAAATAAAACAAATTTTAAGGTGTTTTTAAAGAAATACAGAGTGTCTCCAAACTTTTTGCCCACAGCGTATACCCTATTACTAGATATCTTGAAAAAAAAAGATTTGTTACTGGTATGTCACAATAGTGAGTGATAGAGTATGCATTGTCAATGAAGTGTATGCTAAGACGAGATTTGAATTTTTTTGTATTTAACTTTCTATTTTATTCGATTCTTGTCTTTGTCATTTACAACCGACAGTCGTCCCTACGGTCCTCGTCTGTGACGTCTGGGAGAGAGATTGCTTCGTTTGGTGAGCATTTTCTCATGCACTCACATATGAGGCGCAGCTTCGCTCACAGGTGTTCACCTTTCGGGGTCATGACTGACAGCCGATGAATTGGTTGGGAGTCATCTTAGATCAACCTTTCACCTGGCTTCCTCTACAGCTTGATGTGAACTTAGACGCCAAGCGTATCTTGACATAATATCACATATTTCATCAAAATGGTTGACGAAGAAGGCGTTGTGTGAATAACAATTATATATAATCGTGTATAAGTCGAAATATATGTAACACTAAATCGATAATAAAACACGCAAATGGCTAATATTCGACATCAATATTCTGTCAATTTTCACCAATAGCGGAGTGGGTCTGAAAATATTGCTTGCCAGGGGACAAAGGGGACTTACCCACAACTATAATGCTATTATTTGATTTCATAAAGAAATAAAGGAAATTTTAATGAAAAACATCTTAAAAAGGGTACAATTAATTTTTTAATGGAAAAATAGATATTTTTTGGTAAGTAATTATAGTGTACATGTACCGTGCATATTCAGTCAGTTATTTGCCATGCATGATACACGCTTAGGAAATCATGTATCTTTCGATACATGACTGACGAAGCAGATTTTTTTTGACGCTGTAGGTTGCCATTTCTTTCTGCGGTAGACCAGTTGCCATCCAAGGCTATAAAACCCGGTCTGTCCTATTTACCCATAGCTGTGGTGGAGAAGAAGAGGATCCAGACCTTCCCTAAGAGTATTAGCACGTAAAGTGAATGTGATGGATTCGACTGGAATTCGAACTGCTCTCCGATTCCTCAATCCGAGCCGCTATCCATTACTCCACCGTGCCTCGTTTCTATTCTATAAAATAAAAATTGTATATAAATTATTAATGAATAAATAAATAAGAAAAGACGATTTAAAAATAACCGATCAGTCCCTATCATCACAATCTCCACCAGAACCACCATCATCATCACTACAGCATTCTTCTTTGTTTCTCTTTCGTCTTCCTATTCTCTGAATAAGAGTTCAGCAAATGTCCGATGCTCTGCTTGAATCAGGTCGTAAAAATAATTAAGACTCGCGTCAAAATTTAATAAAACTAGTAGGTACCGATTACCAGGTATATCAAAAAATAATATAACTTACTAAGATAAAATAAAACTATTATTAATCTAAAATTTAATTCCGAGCCGCTATCCATTACTCCATCGTGCCCCTATATTATATATACATATTACTAGCACTAAATCACAAGCGTAAATACAGAATGCTATAATTGAATTATTTCATTTTTTTAAATTTTAAGTAAATCCTTGATTGACATAGAATCCAACCTGTTAGTTAACCAATTACTTAAAATTAAAAAAAAAATAATAATAATACGAGCTGCCTCAGGTGAATCAATAAAATCTATGTAATCTTTTACATACTCAGGAAGCGAGATAAATTCTATTGAAAAAGACGTGAAAATTCGCATGGACAAAGCCTAGGCAACCTTGAAAATGATCTCGCAGACAACCTTAAGCGGAGATTCTTTGGAGCCACTGTAGAAGTGGTGTTAATGAGTTGTGCCATTGCTTTGTCATTAACTAATACTCTACAGTCTAATCTTGATGGAACCTACACTCGGATGCTGAGAGCTATATTTGACATCTCTTGGAAACAACATCCAACTAAATTACAGCATTATGAACCCATCCCTCATCTTGCTATAACTTTACACCGAACGTAAAATGCGCACTGCCAGTGAGCAAAACAAAAAGTCGTCGCAAGTGATCTATTGTCCTGGACACTCAGCCATAGAGCAAGACGGATTGGTCTCCCAGCAACGACCTACATTGACCGGTTATGTTATGACACAGAATGACACCCTAATGAACTTCCGATCTTGATGCAGGACCGTGATGGCTGGCATGATAGACTCGGAGCTAGCTCGACCGAAAAATAGTAACTGGTTGATATTTTTAAATAGTTTCCTGTACAATTTACACATTAACAGATAGTTCAAAAGCACAACAGAGCATTACAGATCATTATATTAAGAGCAATTGTTTGTGGTCACTCGATTGTTATCTGAGTCTGTCAATAATTTCTTCTACGCCGAGTTCGTCTGACAATTTCTTTTCAATGGATAGCAACATGTATGATTCCAAATTCTCAGCAGACAGCGAATTCCTGAACCTTGTCTTTATGATCTTTAGCTTTGAAAATGTCATCTCACATTAGACTTGCGTAAATGATAGTGTGCAGACGACAGATTTTTTTTTTATTACGAAAACAGTTGTCTGTGTTTCTTTATTGCATTTTATTTAATATAGAAGGACCATTCCATCAGAGGCCTATATGCCATCGGGTCAGTCTACAACTGTTATTACTAATGGAATACAAAAGACATAGGGATTGGTACTGTGCGTATTTTCTTATTACTTTTAAATAATTGTTTGGCCTTTTTACTAGTTTACTGCACAATTTACACATTAACAGATAGTTCAAATAACACAATATTTCTAGTCTGTCTATATTTCTGAGATGAGGTATTATGTACAGTATTTACATTATTCGGACTATTGTCCTCATCTTTGTCGCCATATTTGTCACAACGACAAATGGTACGGTGGATAAAGGCGTTGGTTAGATCCAGTAACAGACCCAAAAAGAGTGTGAGTTCAATACCCGGTTCAGGCAGTGGAGAACTTTCAGAGGGAAAAATTACCAGGAGATAACTGATAACTGACATCCATCAAACATGGCTCGTGGAACTAGAACAGTCTACCCCAGTGATCGAAATAAAGGGTTCGGTTCGAAATTCCAACCACCTGAAGAAGGCCGGAGCGTACAACGGCCGAAACGTTGTGACAAATATGGCGACAAAGATGAGGACAATAGTCCGAATAATGTAAATACTGTACAATATTTCTATTACTAAAATAGTTGTCTGTACTTCTTTCTTTATTACATTTTTCTTTGATATAGGGGGCCAACTTGATCCGGGCACTATTTGACATCGGGCTAGCTGACACCCTTGCCTGTCTAGCACTTCCAACTTCAATATCTTTATGCAAAAAAAAAAAAAAGCGCCAGAATATCCTGAGTGATTGCTGACTCAGATTTGGAAGGATTTTAAATGGAAAATATCGTGAACTAAACATTTGATATAATTATATGGTGAATTTTATATATTAAAGGTATTTTTTGCACACGCTTTAATATTCTGATTGTATAATGTATGGGCATCAAGTTCATTGTATAAAGCTTCAATATCTTCTCAAAAATAGATCTGCCCGTACGTTAAATGTTTTTAAATTTTTTTTTTAGGCACGCGTTTCATTCGATTTTCATATTAAATAAAAACCTGTTACATTTAGAAAATGGCGCTATTGTCTGCTAAAAGAAAGCAAACCAACATTCGAGAAATTTATTGAAACTTTTTGAAACAGACGAATTGTTAAAAAGAATGATTTTTTTAGCTGAATTGTGAAACAAAAACCAAACGCTAAATGACACTTGAAATATTAAAACTATATATATATATATATATATATATATATATATATATATGTGTATGTGTGTGTGTGTTTGTGTGTGTGTGTGTGCTCAGATAGAGTGGAAAATCTTTTTATTGGCCTAACAAACTATTAAAGCCGAAAAACGTTGTTAATAAAAAAGGTTTTTCACTTTTTCTGAATATAATAGGTTGACCAGAAAACCCCGATTCACTTAGGAAGCAAAAAGAAAACAACAAAATTTTATGGAGCAACAGTCGCCAGCAGTCATCTGATGACAGCCACCATTGACCATTTAGCGGTCCGCGAGTAGTAACATTGCCAAGACGAAAACGCCGGCGGTCCGAAAACGGGTAACCAGTTAGAAGCAGTGGCAGATAGGTGGCTTCCGTGTAGGTTAGCTGATGGAAGATCGTCGAGAATGATTTTTTTTTTCTTAACAAAAAGTAAGAAATTTATTCTGCACTTTATTGATTTGAATTCTCAGGAAAGAAAATAATTTGGCATTAAAATAAAAAAAAATTCTCCCCGTCTTTTATGATTATTTTTGCCGATTCTTTCAGTATATATATATATATATATATATATATATAAAAAAGTGAACATTGAAGTCAACACACAGAGGCGACAGGCTGTTTCATGCATTTGCGGCCTGATGATTGCATCCAGCCTGAAAGCCTGTCGCCTCTGAGTGTTGACTTCAATATTCACTTTCATATTTATATTTACATACGCTCTATCTCTTAGACTGAGCACTTTATCCCATAAATATAGCACACATTCAAACTATATTTCTTTATATATATATATATATATATATATATATATATATATATATATATATATATATATATATATATATACATGAAGAAATATACTCTTAAAATGTGCTATATTTATTGGATAAAGTGCTCAATATCAGAGATAGAGCGTGTGTAAATATAAAAGTGAACATAGAAGTCAACACTTAGAGGCGACAGTCTGTTTCATGCTAGATGCCAACGTCAGGCCACGAGTGCTGTTATTTTTCTCGGCTATTTATATATACGGGTCAGTGCTGCATTGAGGGTAGTCTATTTTGGCGGTTATTTTACCGGAAGTGGTTTATTTGTTTATTTATTTATTTGGGTGAAATTATTTTGATTGTTTTTATTTTTATTTTTTATCTTATATATTTATTTATTTTTTTAATTTTTATTTTAAAAAAAGTTAGACTAGAAAAAAATAGCTATAACTGTTATATAACGATAAAAAAATTATTAGTCCTACTAATTAACCCATAGTGGAGGGGGTAGAGGTAGATTCAGACATTTGTGATGTTTATTTGCGCGTAGGTGAATATAACGAACCCGAATTTCAATTTTAACTCGTTATCCATTACATCCTCCGTACAGCCAAGCTCACAACATCTGGTATTTCCAGGCTCGACGTTGTTTAACTTCGGCGTTCGTAAAAGAATTGGTGCTATAGCTTATAGACAGACAGACACACAGAGAAACAGACACCCTTCTTTTTATTGGTTTTACATCGTCACAAATTTCTTATTGTAAGGAGAATTATATCTTTATGAAGAAATTTCTGAAGATGGATTGTGTCCATTGTCCAAAATCAGAGCAAAAGTAGTCAATGACCCATGAAGGTTTTTTGTTCTCAAATAATCCTCAACGGATGACAAATTCTTTACAATTTTTGAGAGGGGGCGGGAGCACAGAGCCAGCATCTTTTTTGAAAGAAAAAATTACTGTGGTTATTTTGTCGAACCCAGTGTTTCCCCAGTCTGGATGAATGGTTGTACACTCAATTAGGCTCCCTGTCTTTAACGTCTATTAGAATCGAGGTTCATTCCAGACCTCAAGTGTAAGTCGTATATACGATCCATCGCTAAAGATACCGGAAAATGTTTTCTTGTACCGATCCAGAAAATTACCGAAATCATTCTGCTATACTTTATCTTTGCAAGAAGCAGATCAGACCAAGAATACTGTTATATTTGGGCTGAAACTACCCAATCCTCACTGTCCAGCCACGACAGTCCGAAAGTGTTTTCGCGGCCTTTTAGGTGATGAATTATTATTCACTTTACAATACCTTTCCCCCAGAGGAAACTTTGCTGGCTTCTTGTTACTCTTTCGTTATTTCCATGGCAAATGTTCTGATGAGTCACATTACTTACTTACAACAGTTCAGACCTTCACAGCTAGGACCCTCCATACCAAGTTGACTGCGTCCATTCATCAAGATTCCATTCGTATCTCATTAATAAGGAGGAAGTCCCATTCAGACTGCTTCTCCACAGAACTGTTACATTGTGGAACAGACTTCTGAAAGTATACTTCCCCGATCATTACTATCTGAACCTTTTCAAGTCTAGGACCAATTCTATTTATCCTACATAAAGTTGGCTCCCTGTGCCGAGCCAGGAAATTTTTCTCCCCGGAATCGATCCTCCAAATCTATAAATCGACCATTCGCCCTTGCATGGAGTATTGCTGCCATATATGGTCTGGAGCCCCTGCTGTTTGCCTCAGGGTTCTTGATAAGATCCAGAGACGGATATGCAATGTAATTGGCCCTGATCTGTCATCTCGTCTGCAGTTGCTCTCTCACAGACGCGACGTTGCCTCGCTCTGTCTTTTTTACAAATACTTTCACGGTAATTGCTCCGAGGAGCTGCTTTCGCTGGTTCCTAGGCCTCATGAATTTAAACGTCCTACGAGGCTGGCATCCCGTTCCCACCCCTTCACTATTGAAACTGTTAGATGTAGACGTCTCTTCTACTCCAATAGTTTCATGTCTTGCACATCTCGCCTGTGGAACTCCCTTCCTTATTCCTGTTTCCCTGACAAATACAATCTCCAACTATTTAAGTGTAACGTCAATCGACATCTCCAGTTGCCTTGATCTATCCACTTCCCTTCTCCACATCCTTTCACCTTTCATTCCTATCTGCTCTCGCTCCAAATCTTCTGTAACCCCCTTGCCTTGATCGATCTACTATCTTTCTCCACATCCTCTCCTTTACCACTCCTATCTGCTCTTCCTCCAAACCTTCTATAACCCCCTGCGTACTAGTGGCTTCCAGCCTTGCTTGGGGTGATAAGCTTAAAAAAAAAATACTCAGAATATACACCGTTTTACTCCCTCTTTGACACCCTTAAAGCAAACCCAGTAACCTTCAATCTTGATTGGCTCTTGCACCTTGTGTTGAGTGGACAATAGTATAAAAATAATTCAGGTGAATGGTTTTCTTTCTTTTTTCGGAGGCAGTGTTTCTGTCAAATATAGCAATACATCTTATTTGCCATATGAATCATGGTAAAAAAATAACTTTGAATTGTTTGGAAATAACTTTTGTTTTGTGAGAAGAAAACAAATCAGGAAACAATAAAGGAATACTTTTTAAAAATTGTAATTCAAATAATAAAGTGTACGTTTTCATTAGTTAAGTTTCGAGTTGAAATATCGAGAGTTTAAAATAGAAGATATAACTTATTCAGACCAGGAATGAATGGAAGGGACGTAACTCTAAACATTTCATTTGCTATCAAACGGTGTTCACTCGAAACTATACGTTAGGATTTTTCCACTTAAAACTTTTCTGGAATTGTTTCCTTTGAATAATCGTTATCGAAGTTTTTATTTTGGAATGGAATTTTTTGTGAAGTTAGGTTTACTGAGATCACTAGAAGACTAGAGAAACTATGAACAAAAAAAATCACTTTAGAAATAGAGGGTTAAAAACAGACTTTGTTGGTACAAGGTTACATTTTATGGAACGCTCGGTTAGAATCGAGCTCTCTCTCAAGAAGAGGCCAGAAGACCAGCATGCTATTTGTTTCAATAGGTACTGCTTGGCAACTTTGGCACGAGACCTTATTTATAAAATCCAATCACAATCAAAGTGACTTGAAACCGAACCAGTCTTCCATATTTGAGATAACACTTACCGCTATTACGAGAGCTACTTTCATTACTTTTTTATATTGACTTTGAACATCTTTGATAACATTCAGAGAAGTTTGAGCTAATTCTTAATAGTTGGCAAGGTCAGTAAAGCCTCCTGATGATAATCACAGTCGGCGCGATATTTGAAAAGCTCTTCCTCTCTTCCCTTTGACTTTTGTAGCGGCAAGACACGTTTCCTTTCGCTCCGATAGACACGAGGCATGTAAGTATTTCAGAGACATAGACTGAAGATTGTATCGAACTGTTCATAAGTTCAACTTCGTTTCTTTCTTTATCCTTCTGTAATCTGTCTTTTTAATACATTTATTAATTGTTGCTTGTTTGAATTTCATCCTTTTCAATTTTTACCCGGACTCACGTGAGTCCTCCAAATGTTGTTTACGGGATAAATGTACCAGGAGACGTAAAATGACACTTACCATTGTCTATTGATGGAGATGGTCTAAACGGCTAATAGGATGTGATAGGCAGAGTTGGCTCAAGATACTGGCAACTCGGACAGTCGCCCGGGGCGCCACCAAGTGTGAGGGCGCCATAATTCCGCCATGTCATGTTTTGGGGATCTTGCAAAAGTGAAGCTTACAAAAACATACGTGCGGTTGTCAATGACTCAAAACAGATTAAATTCTTTGGCTATTGTGACAATAGAAAATGATCTTGTAAAGAATATTGAAGTAAAAGGTATCATGAAAAGATTTGCAGATCTAAAGATTAATCGGATAATGAATGTTTTCTTTATACTTGTATTAATCTCGTTATTCTACATTTTCAGTTTTTCTCTGGTATCTCTCTATATTTCTGAGATGAGGTATTATGTACACTATTTACATTATTCCGACAATTGTCCTCATCTTTGTCGGCATATTTATTACAACCTTTCCGCCTTTCAGTATCTGTCTATATTTCTGAGATGAGGTATTATGTACACTATTTACATTATTCGGACTATTGTCCTCATCTTTTTCGCCATCTTTATTACAACGTTTCGGCCTTTCAGTATCTGTCTATATTTCTGAGATGATGTATTATGTACACTATTTACATTATTCGGACTATTGTCCTCATCTTTCTCGCCATGTTTATCACTGTGTTTCGGTCTTTCAGTATTTGTCTATATTTCTGAGATGAGGTATTATGTACACTATTTACATTATTCGGTCTATTGTCCTCATCTTTGTTGCCATATTTATTACAACGTTTCGGCCTTTCAGTATCTGTCTACATTTCTGAGATGAGGTATTATGTACATTCATTACATCATTCGGACTATTGTCCTCATCTTTGTTGCCTTATTTATTACGACGTTTCTGCCTTTCAGTATCTGTCTATATTTCTGAGATGAGGTATTATGTACACTATTAACATTATTCGGACTATTGTCGTCATCTTTGTCGCCATATTTATTACAACGTTTCGACCCTTCAGTATGTGTCTATATTTCTGAGATGAGGTATTATGCACACTATTTACATTATTCGGACTATTGTTCTCATCTTTTTCGCCATCTTTATTACAACGTTTCGGCCTTTCAGTATCTGTCTATATTTCTGAGATGAGGTATTATGTACACTATTTACATTATTCGGTCTATTGTCCTCATCTTTGTTGCCATATTTATCAAAACATTTCGGCCGTTGTACTCTCCGTTCTTCTTCAGTTGTTTGGAATGTCGAACCGAACCCTTTATTTCGCTCGCTGGTGTAGACTTTTCTAGTTCCACTTGCCATGTCTAATGGATGTCAGTTATCTCCTGTTAATTCTTCTCTGAATGTTCTCCACTGCCTTAACCATGTATTGAACTTTCTCTTTTGGGTCCTGTCATTGGATCTAACTAACATCTGTGTATGAATTTCCGGGTATTATAAACTTATTGTCTTCACCAACCATTTTTAACCAGTGCTTATATTGCAATTTTTGCTGTTATCATTTCATGTTTTTTACCAGAGCTCATATTGCAATTTTTGTTGTCATCGCTTTTCTCTGGCAGTCCTTATTACTGTTTCCCATATGGTATTCATTTCTATCCTTGATCGGCTCAGGAGTTTTTTGTGGCCTAGCTTTTGAATTAATTGGCAATAATCGATGTTTTGTCAACCATTTCAATAAACAATATAATAAATAGTGTAAGTAAACAATGCAATAAATAAATAGTTTATTATTTTTGTTGTAAATTCTCAAGAACAAAGAAAATGTATAAATTCACTTGCATATGTTTAGATTTTATTACAATTCTAATCATCGCTTTTTAAAAACAATAAACATTGCCGAGAAGTAGTTAAGGTAAAAGCGGTGTCATGGCAAAATCGTCCTTTTGTCACTACATCTTTTTGTGGGCACAAAAGTTCATGTTTGCTTATAATTTGGTATGGTTCTGTGTCGTCAAGTAAGTTTAGGGCCTTATATACTGTGTACTATTCTGTGTTGTGTTCTATATGACGTGAGATTTAATGGAAACTGAAATGTTCCCCAGAGGGAAACGTGTCATCTTTTATCAATAAGGCGTCCTTTGGGTAAAAGAAAAAAGAAAAAGGCGTGACGTCTGTGCTCTCTTCTTTATATACCTGCTTTGACAATGCCATCTAGCGGTCGTTAACAAAAGTTTTCTGGCAGACAACTGTAGCGATCCCAATGTTAATATTTATTTGTAGTCCTGCTTCAATTAATCGTGAGTCCCCTAACAAAATTCGCCAGAAAATGATAACTATTTCAAAATCAATTACCGTATTTGACGGTATATAAGACGCACGGGTATATAAGGCGAACTCCAATTTCAGCAGGGCAAATCAAGAAAAAATTAGTAATTAGTAAAATTATTAGTATATTGTACAGCTTAGGCTATATGTATGAGATATTATTTTGGTTAAACAAGCCATGATTGCAATTAAACGAAAAATAACAGGAAAAAAAATAACACGAGCTTATAAAAACTTTATTATATCCAAAGGTAAGAAGACAAAATAAAAAAATCAAGCAATTATTACAATTCAGTAAAACAGTACAGTTAGCATTAAAATTCAGTCAAACATTTTTCTCTATATGATCTGTACAACCTGCGTCTTGTAAACGTCTTAGTGGAACAATTAGGATATAAAAATTCAGATTGTATTTATACCAATGCAACCGGGAGTTATCGCAAGAAAAATATTAATGAAACAAATATATTTTGCAAATATATAATTTGAATTTATTACATATGATTTTAGTGATACAAAGTACTAATATTAAACGTGATGAAATTAATATAATGAATATTATCAATGATAACACTTTTAATCTGCATAATAGCCTTTTAAATAATGACAATAGGTATATGAAAGGTACTCTAAAGTCTAAGCTAATAGGAGTTGCCAGGTAGCTAATTTCGACCGACTATCGCGAATTTTAAATCTACATATAGCATATAAGACACAGGGGAATTTTAGAAGATATTTTTAGTTAAAAAAATGTGCGTCTTATATGCCGTCAAATACGGTAATTTAACACATACATGGATTAACAGCAGAATAACAATAACGATAATTATATATATATATATATATATATATATATATATATATATATATATATATATATATATATATATATATATATATATATATATATATATATATATATATATATATATATATATATATATATATATATATATATATATATATATATATATATATATATATATATATATATATATATATATATATATATATATATATATATATAGTTTAAACAACATTGGGATAGAAAAGAAGAAGAGGTTACGGCCATATCACGTTGATCACCAAAGTTAAGCAACGTCGAGCCTGATCATTACTTTGATGGGTGACCGCTTAGGTGTACCAAGCGCTGTAAGCTTGGATGTACTAATGGTATGGTTTACGGCCATATCACATTGAAACACCAATTTCCGTATGATCATCGAAGTTAAGGATCGTTGAGCCTGGTCTTTAACTTGATGGGTAACCGCTTAGGGATAGCAGCCGCTATAATCTTGGATGTGTGTGTGGTATTATGGATAACGGCTCAGAATTAGAAATCGGATAAGCGAATTCCAATTCCAATCATGTTTTTTGTATTCACCTATGCGCAAAGAAGAAAAGGTATGAATCTACGTCTTCTCCCCTAGCTATGGGTTAATTAATAGGAGTTTTATCGGTAAAAATCATTATTTCCAAAAAGAATTCTTACAAGCTAAAAAAAATTTTTCTGGATTTAAATAACCTGTAAAAGTTGATAAACCGTAAAAAACAAGTCAATGAATCAAAATTAATATTTAAATAATTATCTCGTAAAAACCCAAATGCACAGCTCACTTTTAATAATTCGTAGAATCATGTAAATCCAACTTAAAGTGGGCCTCTAGCGGTTCGCCAGTGGTCCGACAGCGGCCCACCAGCAATAAACGCTAGTAGCATGCCACCCAGTGGCAGACTGGTGGCTTGCGTGTAAGGATATTATTCATTAGAATATCAATGTCATACATATATTGCACTAAAATACTTAATTTTTCATTATATTCAAAAATAGAAACCAACAGAATGTTTAACTATAGCGACGCCTTTTCTTCTAATTTCAATTTCAAAACTTATTTTCAAATTTTCGGGGAAAAATGCTTTAATGTTATCAAAAACATGACAATTCTTGTGCATTCGTTTTATTATTTATTTTAATTAATTTCAGTGAATTTCCTGTCTTTGAAGCCAAAGACCAAATTACACTGATTCCCAAAGAACAAATATTGCCTACATATGACATACCTTTTGTAAACAATTGTTATTATAGTACCTTAGTAAACATAGTATCAGCAGCAGCCCAGAGGTTATAAAACAAACAAACCCTTAATTAATTCTCTCTTCCGGTTTTTCCTCCTTTCAAAGTGTGTGCCATCAAATTTTCAATTATTTCAATTACTTCTAGGAAAAGAAACTCTTAAACTTTTATTATGTTGTTTAGTAAATGTTATCTTGATTTGAAAATCAATCAGTCTCTGTTATTTTGTGCATGTACCTTTTTCACCACCATTAATTCATGTATGGCAAAATATTCTCGTAAGACACATTGATTATAGAAGTCGGTAAAACATTAATTTATCAACACCTGACTACTTTGTGTTTTATTATCTGTTGCGCTGAGTGTATTTGCAATCTTGCTGTTTCATATAAGAGTTTTTTTTTAAGCTGAGTAAAAATGTCTGAAAACGTGTAATTGTGTATAATACGACCCACTTACTTGACTTTAATTTTTGTTCAACGTTTCTCGTATTATACACAAGAAAATAGGATAATTGCATTTATCTTTCATCAGACGTCGGCAGATACGAGGGACGAAATGTTTGACGAGCTACATTGAATTCAATATGGATTTCATGTTTTTCCTCGTGTGCAAAAGACTAAATAATGAAATTTTAACTCGTTTCATCTGTTCTGAATTCTGTGTGGATAATCAGCACGCCCCCAGCACTCCGATGCAAAACTACAGAAGACTTTAAATGATAGAAATTATCGGTCTTCCTATGTGGCATTGAATGCTGGACAATCTCCACACAGATGATAGTATTTAGGGCACCATAAATGTGGTTCTACAGGAGGATGTTGAGGATACTTATGGACTGAACAGGTGAGCAACGACAAAGTTTTAAAGAAAATGGTAAGAAAAAGTAAACTTATACTTAACATCAGAAAGGGACAATTGAAATTTCTAGGGCACATAATGAGGAAAGGAGGCTTGGAAAAATTTGACACTTACAGGACATAAGGAAATCAAGAGGGTCAGAGGAAAACAACACGTACCCTACCTAACGAGCGTTTGTAAGTGGATGGCAGAACAAGGTTTAGGACATATAGCAAAAAGACAACATTTACTAAGATCAACAAAGGACGGGAAATTGTGGAGAGATATGATCGCCAACGTCATGAAGAGGCATGGCACAAAGAAGAAGAAAAAGAAGAAGGAGGAGGAGGAAGAGGAGGAGGAGAAGTTACAAACTTTGTTTCGAATTTGGAAATTGGGGTTTATTTCCTATACTAGCACGAAATCCCAAGTGATCTTCAACTGAGGATTCGAGTGTACTGGCACCTGTTAAAATCGTTCTTTACGTCAGATTATACGCTCTGTCCCCAAAACGGTAACTAAGGTCTGCCCAGCGTAGTTTGGCCCTGTGGGTGTTGAACAAACACAAATGTACTTGAGTGATCGTCTACAAAAGAATAACCCCAGTAGACGGACATATTCGAAAACGATAGCCAGCCAATATATATCAGCCACTCTACTTATTCTTGAAGCCTTTCGGGGTCAATGTCACCGTCGGCACCGAAGGGATGACAAGACGTACCCCCGCCCACACTCCAAAAGGTCGATGTCTTCTTCTTCTCTTCCTCCTCCTATTCATTATTATTATTATTATTATTATTATTATTATTATTATTATTATTATTATTATTATTTCCTTTGATTTCTGGTATATACTCATTTCTTTCCGGGTGCCGACCAGAAGGTCAGAAATGGCATCATGACATTTTCCACTGAGAAGTTTTGACAAAAAAAATCACACACAGACATATTTTACATAAATCCCTTCGTAAGGTGTGAGCTGTACTCGTGAGTTCAATTTTATTTTATTTCTTTAAGGCATGGGCTTCCAGGAATCCCTTCAATGAGTCTTGGAATCTTTTCCAATCAATCTGAGGGCTCCAACTAAAACTGGAATTGTTAATGTCCTCATGTACCTCATTTTTGAGATTACGATTTCAAGCTCCTTGTATTTGGATAGTTTTTTTTAAAGATTTTCAAAGATACATTACAGTTTGAAGGGGATGCCATGTCAAGAAGAAGGCCCAGTTTGTCTTTGCGGTTTCTAATCACGATGTCTGCATGATTAGCTGTGATTGTTCTGTTTGTGTGTATTGTAGAGTCTCATATAAATTGTCATAGGTCCAATTTCCGTAACCGGGTCTGGGCGGTGTTCATTTCTTGCAGTTTCCTTTCTGTAAAAGTTTCTAGTTTTCCAGTGCAAATAAGAATTATATCCCCTTTCAAATAATTTTCAATTATTGTCAGAATCTGTATTATGTAATGACATTTAAACTTAAAAAATAAATCCAAGTAGATGTTTGGCTGATAAAGTCTATTCAAGCTTCGAAACATCTACAAACACTAAATAAAAAAAATATAGTATAATATATA
>OZ038510.1:24119967-24134967 GCA_964036315.1 Acanthosepion esculentum | reverse complement strand
ATAAATAATTTTTTACTTCAGCCAACTGCACAAATTCAAATGGCTCGATTGTTTATTGGTTGCGATGCACGGAACGAGAAATGGCTGAACTGAGTCCGAATTCCAGTGGAAATCGTTATATTCACTTTCGCACAAATAGCCTCGGCAAAGGTAAGAATAGAGCTGTTCTCCCTCCCACCTTAGAGATGGGTTAAATAGCAAGGCAGAGTGAACTCTCATGCAGGTATAAGAGAAGTACAACACTGAATTCAAAACCGTAGGAGCCAATACACATACTGGGATTGTATCTAAGGCTCACTATAAGTTACGATATAAACCAGAGGTTGTCTCTGCAGATGTTGAAGCTTAAGTGGATTTTTAACGGCATCTCAACTCTTTAGAGACATTTTATATCAAAACCGATTTACTTTGGTTTATATTTAGGAAAAATAGGTATTTTTTTGTATATTTTCAGATACAATCCAACTAATTCTATTTATTTTAATATTTTCGAATCGTTCTTTTAGGCTTTTTGCGTCGAAGAAATTCTGTCTATTTGAGTCAAGATTAATGCATTCAATTAGGAAATGTTTTACTGTGTATAGGGTTTGACATGTAGAACATCATGGTGCTACTTCTTGTCTCAATAAGAATTCGTCATTTTAATGTGACCTATTCGTAATTGTTTTATAGTAACCTCTTCGGATTTTCCATAATGGCAGGCTTTTTCCTGAAGGTTGATAAAATTGTATTTAGTTTATTTTGTGTTTTTCTATCCTGTTTTTCTTCCCATTGATTTTGCATGCGTTTCAAAATGCGTTCTTTCCTCCGACCTTATTCAGGTATCTGATTTATTATATGCCTTTCAATATTAGAACAGCAGGCTCATCTTTCATAGTTCGGACGTTCTATTCCCCGACATTATTCATTTGCCAAATATATGCCTTTAAGATGCTTATCATAGTTGTTATACTCACATTCTTTCAGCCGTTGTACTCTCCGAACTTCTTCAGGTGTCCTACTTATGATATACCTTGCTATTCGAGCCAGTATCCTCATTTTGATTGTTATACTCATGGCGTTTCATTCGTTGCATCCTATCGCCTTCTTCAGATATCTATTTTATTATATGATCTACTATTCTGATCTTCTTGTTTATTTTACACACAAAGTTTCGATTATTGTATCCTCTGGCCTTCTTCAGGTGTCGGTCGTACTCGGTAACCTTTGAGTAATTATTAACCAAACCCTTTGTGTCTCTTGCCCATGGCCTAATAGATTCAAATATTGATTAAAACAGAACCGATCTCTTGGCAGTTTTGAGTTCAATCTCTGGGTCGGGTAGAGGGGAAGGCTTATATATTTTGGTCAAGTGAATAGACCTGGGGAAAAATTAAGGAACACAAGAAGTATTTAATCGCTTACCCACACAAACCGAATATAGCACAAAGCCTAATTGAAAACGGAATTCCCACGTGTACGTTGGACTAAAGGCCAAAATGAAGTTCAGCTGCCAAGGAAGATTCGTAACCACTCCTTCTAATAAGATGGGTGGGGTGCTGCCTAAGGGCGGGGCATTAGACCGAATCCCCGAACTTGTTAATTCCTGCTTCAAGGAATGAAGAAAGAGTTCGTTTAAAAATCCCTCAAAGATTACAGAGTATGACGCCTGAAGATGACCGGAGTGCATAAAGTTCGAAACGTTGTAAGTAGATTTGATTTGATTTGATTTGTTTGTTTAACGGCATATCAACTTCTAATGGGTCATTTAGTGTCGAAATTGAATTTTTTAGGAGCTTTGAAGTAATAAAAATATGATATATGTTATTCTGCTTTCACAATTGAATACATGGTAGATGATACTCAGATTTTCTGCATATAAATGTTTGCGTGGACATAAATACAAGAGGCGGTTATAGGTGTGTTTTATGTTGTAGTTTTGTTGAAGTTATATTTTGAAATTCAGTTTGATTTCTTTAAGGAATTGTAGGATATTATATGGATTAATATCATGAATCAGTTCTTTCATGTTGGTTGGTTGGTTGATTTTGTTTAGCGTTATATCTATCTATTTGTAAACAAATTTGTAAACAATTTGTAACAAATATCTATTTGTTATTTAATGCCGAAACTTTCCTAATTTTATGGCTTCAGCTAAATGAAAGCAATTGTATGCCTTTAACTACAAATAAAAGTTATTGTCAATAATTTTACTATGAATATGTATTATTGGTAATTTTACTATAAATATGTATTATTGGTAATTTTACTATAAATATGTATTATTGGTAATTTTTTATAGAAAAATGTATTGCTTGTATTTTTACCATAAAAATATAGTTTTATACATTCATCGTAATTCTTTTTTTGTAGGTTCTCTATTTTCCTATAGCTAGGACCGTAACAGGTGCTACCACCCCAAACAACAGCCATTAAGAATTGGTTCCATGATCCCCCAAACCTTCAATCCCCCAGAGACCTTGCTGCTGGATGGATATTATCGTCATACTCAGGTCTACAGTCTAAAAGAAAAAAAACTCTAAATTTCAAACAGTAGTGAAGGAAACGAGAAAGCACTCCACCATTTTTCCCAAGAATCCATGGCAATTCACAGATAGATAATTCTTTGGAGAATATTGTCCTTAAAGGACATAACATGAAACAATAGCAATTAAGAAGTTGTTTTATGATCTTCAAAATCTGAAATCGTCCAATCGAAGTGTCACGCTACCTTCCTCCCTCCCTCTCTCTTTTTGACGTTTCCTAAATGTGAGGGGGGAGGGGGGCGATTTCCACCAGTTGCTATCTGGATTTTCCTTTATAAACTTGGCTCATCGAGAGATGTAAGTCATTTCTTGGTGAATAGAACAATTGAGATATCAGTCTTCTACTTCTTATTTGATTCGAATTTATTTTTCATTAACTTTTAAAAAAGAGAAATAATGATCAATCTCTCATGTTTTGCCACTTGATTTAGCATCCGATAGCTTACAGTATTTCCTTGTGTATAATACGAGAAAGCAAAAAACGGGGGGGGGGGCACAAGTACACGTCTGATTCGAAACAGCAAGATTGCAAATACACTCAGTACAATCTATAAAATACTAAAAATCTAATTTTGTATATCTGTGTGCTTGTTGTCGAAATACAGCTTAAACGATACATAATACCCCAACCAATTTAAGGATACATTGTACCTTGGAAACCCTGGTGAGTGCAGTGCTAAAACTAGATAAGAGATTCTTCAGCTAGGGCAGTTTTTCTGTTTTTACGGCATTTTTAATAGGAAATTCAGTATTTGTTTCCAATACACCTTCAATCCGCGTAACTTGCATATTCTGTTCCAACTACTATGTAAGTGAAAAATAATAAACACTCATAATGCATTATTACATACATAAAACATTATTAAATAAATTTAAGTATGAATAACACAACATATATTTATACAATTCACTACACTATATTAGAACTTTTAATAAAAAATATCTTGGATGTTTGGCAACTATTTGATAGGTGAAGAGGAAGCTACGAGGGCGTGTGATTGCAAAATGTAATATGTATGACTGGAAAATTGTGTCATCTGATTTGATGGCAAATAAATAAATAGATGCATGTTGGTTTGACGCCATTACGTATTTTGAAATAAGTGTCAGAAAGAAATGAGTATGTATAATAAAAAATATAATCATTATTCTCAAGAAATTACCTAGAAATAAATGAAACTAAGTGCACAAAAAGGAGGTATCCATACTCTATGTTATTTCAATAAATATGCAACCCCTAAGCAGACGATTGCTTTTTTTGTGTGTTTTTTAATGACATAAAGTTATAACATAGTAAATTGGTATAAACTGCCACCCCTACTTTAGTCTCTCTGTTACACGGATCTATGTCTTCATTTCTGACTCTAATGTATACAGGACCTATGTCTACATTTTAAGTACAACGTAAACCAAATATATACCTTCTTTTTTATTCATGTGTAAACCGGGCATATGTCTAACTTTTTTTTCTCTAGGGTTAACTCAGATCTATGTCTACCATTTTGACTTATGTAAATTGTACCTATGTCTACTTATCTATTAATTTGTTTTGTTACATTTTCTTGATTTTACTTATATTCGACATTAAATAAAGCAAAAGTGTTGACATATCGTTAAACAATATAAAATCCATGCTTGATTTATAATGACGAATAAAAAATATTTTAATAAACTAGATTTAATCGATGTAAGTTGTTGGTAAGGGCTGTATAATAGTTACTGACACTAGATTATCTTTTCATATTACTAAAGATTAAGTATTGCAGATCACGATTTTTTAATATTTTTAACATGTTTTTTTTTATAAAACTTAAAAGGGTGGGGGGCTAGTTCGATATGTAAGTTCCTTATAAATTGATCCCCCTACGAAAGCTAAAAAGAAAAATATTTTCATTCGACGTGATTAAATTTTTAATCGGAATGTCAATCTATGAAAAAAAAGAACTCCTTTTTTATTTATTTATTTTTCCTTTTCAGAAATCAAGTGCTATGAACATATTTTGGTTTGGATTTCATAGGGGTGGGGATCGGTCAGTACGTAGAGGGGGGGGGCCGCTTCGGAATATCGAGTACTGTAAGCAACCATTTAAAATCCAAAATATTTTTCGGCTTAAAATAACACATGATGGGTTGATAAGCGGTAAAAAAATAAACAAAAAAAAAATCGTAAGGGATCAGTTTATAGTAAATTTGCATACCAAACTGGACCCCTATTAAATTTTATAAAATTTAATTAAAATTCGTCATCTGGTGTCCTTAAACTATAGTAATATTTAAAAAAAATATATTTCTGGTCTTAGTACCGATTGTATAACTTCACTAAGTTTTTAATTAAAACATCGCTTATTCCATTAGAATAAATTATGACATAATTCAAAGGCTCGCCTATCACCCGGTTCACACACCTCCTCAGTTTTTTTTAACATGAATAGATGTCTATCCCTTGTTTCCTATTGAGGATTGGGTTTCTGGTTCCTTCTAAAGTTTACCTCAATTCTATATTTCTAACATCTCCGACTAAACTCTGAAATTTCATTTTCTATTTGTTTATCTTCAATAGGAGTAGATAGGTTGGCCTATCAGCCGGTTCACACTCCTCCAATGTCTTCTGAAAAGGAGTAGATGTTTATCATCGGTTTCTTGTTTAAGGGTGGGTTTCCGGTTCCTTCTAATGTCTGCTTCAACTCTATACTTCTAACGTCTCTGCCTACACTCTGAAATTTTATTTACTATATATATATATATATATATATATATATGTTGTGGTAGGATCCACCTAATTTGCATAGTGGAGTACCGACCATATAAATATGGTTGGTACCGGGAAGAGAGGGGAACGAATCAAGAGATCCAACCAGAGACTCTGCCCGACTGCGAATCAGTCAACACATTCTCCAGGAACGGTCTTCCCAGGAATATACAAAAGACTATATGTAAATATTGTGTACACTTTCTTGTTTCAATACATTTTGTTCTAAGTACATTTTGTGTTGCATTATTATTATTCCATGCATTAGTCAAGTTTCAACAATATATATATATATATATATATATATATATATATATATATATATATTTCTCCAATCGAAGTAGATAAGTTCGCCTATCGTCCGGTTCACACTCCTCTCCGGTCTTTTGAACAGGAGTAGAGGTTCATCCCTTGTTTTTTGTTTAGGATTTGATTTCCGGTTCCTTCAAAAGTCTTTTCGTTCTCTTCTTGGGGTAAATTCATAAAAACAAAAAAACAAACTCTGACTGTGAGTAGTGTCAGTTGGAAATTAATAAAAATTTAGTTATTAACGAAGTCAGTAGGGGGGGAATCGGATTTCCTAAACTAACAAGCGTCCGAATAAATTAAATGTCAATAAATCACATTGTTAAGTTTAATATCGATTTGATGCATATTTTATTCAATTTTGCATAAACATACGTACTCGCCGACCAACATCAGTATAAGGGTCTCATTGTCCACACTCCGCCGTGAAACTATTATACGGAGGCCACACCTCAGTTTTCATACGGTCATTTGGGTCATTTTGTTTAGCGGCATATCAGCCTCTAAGGCAGTGGTTGCCAACCAATTTTGGTCCATGCGCCACTTTGGTGTTTCTAAAATTCTAGTGTAGCTGTAATATTTAATTCTTACATATTCAAAATTTTACTGCAATTCACGTGAAGGAAGCTTAAAAGGCCATTAATTTGGTCTCTAAACAAGCCTCCAAAGACCATATCGTCCATGAAAGACATAAATTAAAAAAACAACAAAAAGACAGTTAAATATATATAGTTTCAAAACATATAATAGAGAACCGAAAGGAAGAAATATAAAATATTTGAATGGAAGCTTATTCTCTAATGTACTTTGATCATTTTAATCATGAAATAATAATGATAAATGCAATTTGAGCTCACTAGAAAACAATTCACTGTTAATAACTCATTCTCGAATTGCCCCCTTATTCTGTTGGTATAGTAAGCCGAAGGGTGCACATCCTACGCATGACCCATCAAAATATTACCATGCCCCACCAAAACATTACCATGCCCCATCATGTTCTAAGGGTTACTTAATACCGAAAACTAAATATTTTGCATGCAATTTTATGGCTTCAACTATATATATATATATATATATATATATGAAGAAATATAGTCTTAAAATGTGCTATATTGATGTGATAAAGTGCTCAATATCAGAGATAGAGCGTGTGTAAATATAAAAGTGAACATAGAAGTCAACACTTAGAGGCGACAGTCTGTTTCATGCTAGATGCAATCGTCAGGCAACAATTGCATGAAACAGACTGTCGCCTCTAAGTGTTGACTTCTATGTTCACTTTTATATATATATATATATATATATATATATATATATATATATATTGAACGTAATTTTATACTTTGAAGAGAAAGGTATGTTTTTTAGATATGTAGTTTGTAAATGATAAAAGTGTGTTGTTGGTAATATTTTATACAAATGTATTGATGGCAATTTTGCTATAAAATGTGTTTTTATACTTTTTGAGTGTTGTATTGTTGGTAATTTTATTATGAAAATCTGTTGCTGGTAATTTCGCTACAAAAATGTATTGTTGGTAGTTTTTTTCTAAAAATGTTTTGCTGGTATTTTTTTACTATAATTAATATTTCTTATACTTTCCTAGTGTTTTGATTTTTGTTTGTGGGGGCACTATTTGCCCATAGCTGGGACCCTAACAGGTGCTGCCACCCCGAGTTACGGTGGACATGGGAACACCGGCAATTCAGAGGTAGTTACACGCTCCTCAAAACCTCCAATCTTGCTGCCGGATGTAGTTTCTAGTCATACAGAAGACTAATTTTTTTCATAAGTTATAGTATATTTGGCAACTACTAGGGCGGCTAACTGATCCCTATTGCAGACGCTTGCTCAGGCGCATTTTGTGTTTCTTCAGCACCCACAGATCCCACCTGTGGTTTATACTGCAACTATGCTGAGCAGACCTTAGTTACAGTTTCTGGGAAAGAGTGTGTTATCTAGTGTGATCAACAATTTGAACAAGGCCTGCATGCTCAAGCCCTCAGCCATGATGACTTGTGACTTCGTGCTAGCACAGCTATCGACGGCCTTCAAGGGTTCTGTCTACCCAATCTCCTTACAAGGCTTCAGTCAACCCGTGGTATGGTTTTCAGGCCCTTTCCAAAAGGTGCCGCATGCCACCAGTCCTTTCTGACAAATCGACCATGGTGAGATTCGAACATAGGTCTCATGGCCAGAATACGAAATATCTAACCACTCAGTCACGTGTCCATATTTTTTCATGAGGTAGTATTCATAAAAAATACAAATTTTATTGCCGCCTAATTGTGTACAACAATGGATCATTTGCGATATAGGTGAAGAAAGCAAGAAAGTTTGAAAATAAATACAATGTATTCTAAATACAAATTAAGGACATGTCATAATAGATCATTCCATACAAATTAAGGACATGTCATAATAGATCATTCCATACAAATTATGACTTGTCATAATAGATCATTCCATACAAATTAAGGACATGTCATAATAGATCACTCCATACAAATTAAGGACATGTCATAATAGATCATTCCATACAAATTAAGGACATGTCATAATAGATCATTCCATAAATAAATCAACAATGTTTTGCGGCAATTTTTAACATCAACTTGAGATTTTTCTTGTTAAAACGTTGAATAATTTTAACACTTTCAACATAATAGATAAAAATAGCGAATTTTATATTTTATCGATACTTAGCATGAGAAAACAAATAATGGATTTGGACCAAAAAGCCCCCCAGAATGAAGTGAAAATCTGTGAAAACTTTCATTCTTTAATAGTTGTGCTTAATTTAACTTGTAACGTACATAAAAATAGGTAGAATAAATCAAATGTTAATAAGATAGCAAGGTCACAAAGCACTGTTCGGAATTCTCTATCAGGATTTGCTCCATCGGTCGTGGTGTGGGGGAGTCGGGGTAGTACGCGCCGGCCCTGTCGCCGACGGTAAAGGGGGCAATGTTTGAAATAATTATCATAACATAAAAACCAGCATAATTGCGGAACGTGCCGTGGTAGCTACCCAACCCAAGTTTACAATTATTTTAGAAGTTTAAATTTCGTTTTCACTTTTTTTTTTATTTTGAAGTATGTTTTATTCGCAAAATGGTAGATTTTAAGCATTAACCGAAAAAAAAAAAATAGATGCGTGTCTAAATAACTTTGTCGTGATTAAAAAAGAAAAAAATGTCTTTAAAAATGTAAAAAAGTAAAATACAAGATGACGTGGAAAATGGAGGAAGAAGGCGTAGCGTTCCATTCATTAAAAGAGTAAAAACAATGGTGATGTTATTTTTTCTCGAGAGTGCTGAATCATTGTAAAACTCTCTCAATTTTTCTGTAGTAGTCACGAATTCAACTCACCCTGCTCGTGTCTTACACTCCATCAGACGACCAGTATAAAACAGCATCACATAACATCCGAAATAACAGAGAGTAGAGGACGAAAATGAGCACCGACATTTATAGGATATTAAATAAAAAGAAACAAATAGCAAATTTAAATAAAAGTAAGAACAAAACAAAAGGAAATAGGAAGAAGAAATTCAAGCCATTAGAGAAAAAAAAAAAAAAAAAAAAAAGTCTTCGTGAAAAAAAGGAACGTAAGTGCAAAAGAATAATGCGGGCTAAATTGCGAGTCAAAAAGGAAAGAAAGAATAGAAAAGAAGACATTCTTTCTCTAACTTTTCCCTTCCGTCATTTTCCACCCCCATAAAATATTCAGTATTTGGCGGGAATTTTCGAGAGGCGTAATAAATAAGAACCACCATGTCTTTTGTTATGAGATAGAAATGTTTTTTCTATCTCTTTCTCATTCTCTCAGACTGATATATATATATATATATATATATATATATATATATATATATATATATATATATATATATATATATATATATATATACACACACACACACACACACACATATATATATATATATATATATATATATATATATATATATATATATACACACACACACATATATATATATATATATGTATATATATATATATATATATATATATATATATATATATATATATATATATATATATATATATATGTATATATATATGTTATTGACAATTTTGAAAAGTTGTCTTTTGGCATGTTTCGCCAAAACATGTCAAAACAGAAGTTTTCAAAATTATCTTATATGTTTACCATTCCGTTTGATTGCCATTGAAACATTACTCATATATATATATATATATATATATATATATATATATATATATATATATATATATATATATATATATGTATATTAAACTATATATATATATATATATATATATATATATATATATATATATATATATATATATGTATGCGTGTGTAAAATATATATATATATATATATATATATATATAATTTAATTAACTTGGATAAAGCCGATAATGTCATTAAGATGCCAGGGATTACTGGGGGTGAAAGAGAATGAGTTGACTTTAATGAGGAGAAAGGATAATAAAAGATCAGGTTAGTGGAATACAGAATATTTTTGAAGATTGTCGGGAAGTAAGAAATCTGAAGTGAGTTTCACAGGCGAGAAGCACGAGAAAAGAATTCATTAGAATATAAATTTAGGTTACATCTCTGGATTTCAACTGTAAAACGATGAGACCTAGTTGCCAATCTAGTAGTACACTTCAATTCATGTGGTTGTGGTATCAAAGATGAGAGCTCATTAAAACAACAGGCGTAAATTTTTTTTATAAAAGCGGCACAGTGAGTGTCCCGTCATAGCGGTGGCAATGACTGAGGCCGAAATACCAGATCAGGTCTAATAACATTACAGCTCTTTCTTTGGATTTTGTCGCGAATCTCGAGATACATAGCCGAAACAGTCAACCAGATATGACAGCTAAATTCAATTTACGGACAAATCTTATATATATATGCATATATATATATGTGTGTGTGTGTGTGTGTGTATATATATATATATATATATATATATATATATATATATATATATACACGGACCACAATAACTTAAGAACTTTCGGAACAGGAAGTAGTAGTGCGGGGAGAAAAAGATTTCTAACTTTAACCAGGTTCAAATAACCCCAAATGCCGATCATATTAATATGTCTGCATTTGGTCATGATCTCCGACCTCCCGTATATATATATATATATATATATATATATATATATATATATATATATATATATATATATATATATACTTTAAAAATCAGGGGGTCATTTGAATCCGCTGCCTTGCTTTCAACCTGACGGTATCCGAGGGCAATTTTTATCAGATGACCTCTGACCGCTTTATTAAAAATAAATAAAAAAATAAAGCGTTAAGAGGTCATTTGATAAAAATCGCTTGAGGATATAGTAGAAACCAAGGTAGCGGATGCAACTGACTTCCTCATTTATAAGTTAAAAGTTCTACGTAGTATTTGTTTTATTTTATGTTTTCACACTTAATTACTACTGTTTCCTGGCCTGATTCAACACTGACCATTAACCTTATATATATATATATATATATATATATATATATATATATATATATATATATATATATATATATATCGTCTTATTGAATTATTTTCTCTTTTAATTAGAGTAGAATTTTTTATTTAAAAATTGTGGTCAGTCTCGTTACGGTAATCAACTAAAGTGTTTAATGTGTTGTTTTTTAAAATGTCTCTTTTGTACTTAGATAATCATTTATTTAAACTTCTTGATGTTTCTCCCATATATTCTTTCTGGCAATCTTTGCAGGTGATGGATTAAATTCCTCCTTCATGTTTTCGCTTGTTGTTTTGTTTTGTATTGATTAATTCTTTTATTGTTTTAGACGTAGTTCCCGGCGTGCCTCGTTCGTGAGCATGTGTAGTCGCATCAACTCAAACAAACCTAGTCCTATGTAGTTCTAAGGGACGAAACGCTTCACAACAAAACTTTTCTTTTCAGTGCTAGGCGTCTTCTCTAGCCGTTGTTTTCCTTGCTCTACCCTCCCCTTTGTTTGGACTGATTAAGCGACCGGTGTTTTCGTTCTGTTTCAGACTTCGGCTCACAACGCTTTTGGAACGTTTCACTTGAGTAATTTTCCTTTCAGCGTTTGATAACATCAGCTCTTAGAGACCTGTCAACTTTTCGTCGTTCCGCCATGTTGGAAAATGACGTAGTCATGATAAACAATATTTATCTTCACCTCGCTTATCAGAAATTCGGATTATGTGCATTATTCTCACATATTTTCCGATTTATTCCTTAATTTTGGACACTTGATATTTAAATAAAAACATAAATGAATCGTATCTCTCTCTGTATCATTCCAAATAACTTACAGATTTAAAACACAATTGCCATTTGTTTACATTTTTTCCACAAAAATTGGACATATCTTTTGCGATATCAAAGTTTTAATTTTTGTTCCTTAATTTTGGGCGCTACTGTATATATATATATATATATATATATATTTTATAAAATGGACAAAGTCCGACAATTATTTTAAGACATTTTTATGTTTATACATTCTTTTTATAGATAATTTTTTTAAAGTAAATGCCCTGTTTATAATAAACAGTATTAAACAACATTTACCGGCCGAATGTCCGAGAAATTTTCATAGAAAATATTCGTCCTCTGACAGGAATCGAACCTGTATCCTATACGGAACCGTCATATAGCCTGACAGGCCTTAACCGATCGAGCTTTGAGCAGATATGAATGTACGTGAGAGATTCATGGAAGATTGAAGTTTAAAAGTAGTAAATTCGACCTTGCTGATCGAACGATCCTCCGTGGCTCGATCGGTTAAGAGCACGTCAGGCTATATGACGGTTCTGTATAGGATACAGGTTCGATTCCTGTCTGAGGGCGAATATTTTCTATGAAAATTTCTCGGTCGTTCAGGCCAGTAAATGTTGTTAATACTGTTTATTATAAACAGAGCATTTACTTAAATATTTGTATCTATAAGAAGAATGTATATAAATGTCTTTATATATATATATAAAGACATGTTTCGTTGTAAAGTTTAGACATATTCTGTCTACTCATTTTCGTTAAGATCCTTTCATACTCTCGGATAAGTTTTTTTATGTCATTACTGAAAGACGAGAGAAAATTACCGTGTTTATACATATTTGTTTTATTACTATGTACTTTCGACATATCCATGTCATCATCAGGGTATTGTTTATATTAAAATAAATATTAAAGTATCTAATATTGTCAGAGAAAAATTGTTATCTGAAAGTTAAGTTTTTTACAAATGGAGTGAGGAACGTTGCGTCAGTACGTGACCGCTGAAACCGTTTAAAGGGAGGTAACTAAGTATGGTTTGGAGAGATTTTTTTTACGACAGTTACAATAATATACCTGTCTACGTTTGCAATTCAGAAAAATCCTCGTTGAAAATATCCCTATACTTTTTCACGAAAAGGATAAACATAAACTAAAAATTCTGGAAGCTGTCTATAAGAAAATTAATTATGAATACGCCACAAATATTTTAAAATGTGTATAATAAGTTGAAATACCAAGGTTTATAATAATAGTTTTTATTTTACTACTCATGTCGTAAAAAAAACCTTTCCTAATCTACATATTAGTTTTACGCTATTTCTTCTTCTTCTTCTTCTTCTTCTTCTTCTTCTTCTTCTTCTTCTTCTTCTTCTTCTTATTATTATTATTATTATTATTATTATTATTATTATTATTATTATTGTTGTTGTTGTTGTTACTTTTTGCCTTTGCTTTTTGTAGTACAATCAGAGACTTTTTTTCAATTCATCCCAAGGAATAATGCTACTGAGACGCAAGGGACTGCTAGGAGTGAAAGAAATGAGAAAACTTGAGAAGGAACCAGAAACCCAATCCTAAACAGGAAACAAGGGATGAACCTCTAATCCAGTTCAAAATACCATGGAGGAAAGTTTGTTGAAAAGAGAGAAATCCGCACACAGTGAATGAATTAAAAGAATACATCACACAAGTATTTATTGAAATGAATGCACATTGGGATTTGTGTCATGCCGTGTGTCATAATGTTCTGCAAAGGTTCGAGGAATGTTGCAGTGTTGAAGGAAAACATTTTGAGCACTTAACAGATTAAACTGTTCTAAAAAATATAAGTAAAGTGTTAAAGAAATGGACATAAATTGTTTTGAACAAATATTATTGTAAAAAACGAATGTAAATGTAATAAAACTTAAAGTACATACCTACTTTTGGCTCAACATATACATGCATACATACATACATGCATACACAAACACACACACACACACACACACACACACACATACACACACACATATATATATATATATATATATATATATATATATATATATATATATATATATATATATATATGTATATACAGCGGGAGGAAACAAATATTCGTACACAAATTTTGAATTTATTGTATATCCAATTAATGAATAAACATATTTTTCATATAACTAAATATGCATAGAAGACAGAAAAAATGAATTAATAGAAATAAATCCCATTTATCCATTTTAATGGGTGAAAAAAGTATACGTACAATACAAAAAAAAAAGAATACATAATCTTCATTTAATACTGTGTAGAATAGCCATTATTCATTTCTACAGTAACCACCCTCTTCGTGTAGATCTCAATGTTTTGCAAATTTTAGTTGGTATTTTGTTCCATTCTTCTTCGCATATGGTATTCAGATCCGGGATTTTTGTTGCAGCTCTCGATTGGATTTGAATTTTCAAATAACACCACAGATTCTCGATTGTGTTTAAATCTGGGGACTGGCCTGGTCATTTCAGGAAATTTACATTATTTTTAGCAAGCCATTTCTTCATAGATTTTACAGTATGCTTAGGATCATTATCTTGTTGGAAGATCCAATCAGGAAGAAGTTCGAGATTTTCAACTGAAATCATTAAATTTGCTACCAAAATATTTTGATATGCAATCATTCCGCCATCTATTACTGATATCTTTATATATATTTATATATATATATATTGATAATTGATAATATGAGTATTAGTGGTCAATATATATATATATATATATATATATATATATATATATATGTGTGTGTATGTATCTCTCTCTCTCTCTCTCTCTCTCTATATATATATATATATATATATATATATATATATATATATATATATATATATATATAAATTCTCAAGAGGATAGAATCTAGGTAGAACTCAATGTCCAGGACAGAGTAAGAATATTTTTTTTGAATTTGTAGGTCTAATGAATTGGATCGGAATTACGATTCCAATGTAATAAATTATAACCATGGAATATTAGTGTTTGAGCCTTTTATATTATATAATCAGACTCAATGAATTACTTAATTATAATTATCAAATCATCCTTACAATTTCTATCATGTGTATATCATTGCTTGATCCGGCTTCTAATGC
>OZ038510.1:24087467-24114967 GCA_964036315.1 Acanthosepion esculentum | reverse complement strand
AGAAATAACAAAAAGACAAAACTTATGAAGAGCTACAAAGGACAGGAAGTTATGGAGAGCCATGATCGCCAACGTGGGGGGGGGGCATGACACATAGAAAAGAAGAAGTTTGTTTCGACTTTTAAGAAAAAAAGGGATTTCTCAAGATGATGCAAAAATGAATAATCCACGCGATTAAATAAATCACAATGAGATTAGTTGAAATTTCTAGGGCACATAATTAGGATTAGATTTGGATCACTCATCTATTATAATTTATTAGACATGAGAAAATAGGAAAATTATTATACAAGGAGAAAGTTCACATCATATCTCATTAACAATTTTAATTGTAACTCTTTACTTTGAGTGACTCTGGAGTATTGTATTGGATAAACATTAGCATTAAAAAGAGTTGACGTTACATGTCATAAAAGACGTTTATTAAGAGATCTGTTTCGTTAAAAAAAAAAGCAAGCAAAACGAAAAGAAAGAAAAAAAGCTTCTCGTTGATCAACCTGCGATACTAGCAAATCCAAATTTAATCGAAGATTGTTGCTACGGATCCTTGAATACTACAATATTAGCCGTTGTCTATCCTCCTTATCCTAATACTCTTCACGTCCTACTAATGCCACTTTCATTCTTATCATGCATCTCATTCATCAGTTTAACAGTAACCTTGAGAGACGCACGAGTCTTGTTTTGGGTGATCTTTTGTATTAATAGTCCTATTCTGTAGTCGTGGGTACAACGATAAACTACATCCGGCAGCAAGACCTCTGGTCGGGACATTGGAGGTTTTGAGGAGCGGGAACCACTTAATTACTGTTGGGTCATTGTTTTGGGGGTGAACATTAGTAAAAAAAAAGAAAGAAAAGAAGATTGCCTCGTCGCATACAAGCTAGTAATTAAAAGAAAGGATGTCATACAAAATACTGTCCGTCTGCATCTGAGAACATCGTCACGTACAAATTTGTGAGTAAAATTGTGTCAGTCTCGCCTAAATTTTACCGTCCTGGGTAAGATGATAAACCAGGCCCGACAGCAAGGCCTCTGATCAGGAGGTTTTGAGGAGCGTGGAACCACCTCTTATTTGCTGATGTTCCCAGGTCCACCCTGACCTGGGGAGGTACCATCTGTTAGGGTCCCCCACTATGAATGTATAAAAAGGTATTTTTATAGTACAAATATCAGTAACACATTTTTATGTAAAAAAATTACCAACAATACATATTTATAGTAAAATTACCAACAGTACATTTTAAAAGCAAAATGACCAACAATCCATTTTATCTGTAGTTAAAGGCATACAATTCCGTTCAAAATATATTTAGCTGAAGCCCTAAAATTATGTTAAAAAATTTAGATTTCGGCATTAAATAACCCATAAAGGTGTTGATATGCCGTTAAAAACCCAACCAGCAAACCAACCAACCCTATTCTGTAGGTATAAATTGCATTAATACCTGACCACAGACAATCCATTTTAGCCTATTTGCAACCCATTTCTATAGTAAGTGATAATTTATTATACACCGGAGAATAGGATAGTTATTATACAAGGAGAAATTTCTATTCAGATATTTTTTCTCAAGAACTGCCACTTTGAGGAACAGACTTTCGCGTGGGTTCTTCCCTAAACGCTACAATCTTAACCTTTTCAGATCAATGTTGGATCTTTTTTTAATATCATTTCACCGCAAGCCCCTAAAACGCAAGGAGTTACTGAGTGTGAGAGAATAGGGCGGAGAACCTTATGAAAGAGAGAGAACAGAAAAGAAGAAGAAGCAAAAGATAACTGTGGACATTGTATTTACATTTTTGAAGATCAAATTTAACCGGAAACCAAAAAGTCGAAAGATGGTTCCAAAAGCGATGAGTGCGAGAGAAGAAACTGTTAACATAGAACTTACGGTTACATATATCCCCTCTCTATCTAGCGTTTTATTTATTTTGTCTTTCATCTTTGCCTTCATAATCTTTACTTCATAACCCCACCACCATTTATTCATATCACAATTACTTTAGATCCGGCATAGGCAACCCTTTTCAAGCAATGGTCCGCATGACCTTTGACTCCTCACAAGGTGGGCAGCACTACTAAACAGATTCAAGGTATTTTTTCGTAGTAGATATCTCAGCTATTTTCACTACGGAAAACCATATGCGTAAGAAATGATAGAGAAGTTTTAATTTTAGAAAATATTTTATCTTAATTAAAAAATTGAAGTCTTGGTATAATATTATCGCTAATGACAGTGTGAATAACAGATATCACTGCATGTGATTTATTTCTGATTTATTCATTTGAAAAAAAAACAAACATACATGTCTTCTTTAAAGAAAAAATATTATGGATGTTTGCTGTTTCAAAAGATGTTTACACTTATGATCTTCCTTAGTGGAAATCGCCAATGGTTTAAAATGATGTAAACGTTATCCACGAAATTTTACATACTTTAAAAAACATTGTACTTAATCGTTGTTTATGCATGCGGTCATGTATGAGAGAGTGTGTGGGTGAACAAGTGAGAACGAAACAAAACACAATTTGAAGAAACATTATTTTCCTTATGAAATTAATTATGCCATTCAGAAAGACCAAACGGGCCTCATGTGGCACGCGAGACGCAGTTTGTCCATAACTGCTTTAGATCGTTATTGCTGTCTTATCCTTAAAGAAGGTTACAAACAGACAAATGTGGTACACGAGTGAAAGAACAGCAACACGCGCGTGCATGAAAAGAAGAGAGGTTTATTTTAAAAGAGAATTCACCACTGAACGACAGGGAATCGGGTTGCAGGCGAGTAATTCCTGAAACAAGGATATCTACGAACCGCCGCACGCGGTCAGATGCGGCACAAGGCCGAATTTAACGTGGGGTATCCGAGCCCGTAGGCTCGGCCAAAAATACCCCGTATAAAACGAGTTCGGGTATCTGTTTCCCGAGAAGAGATTCTGCCTTTCGGCATAGCGTCGTCTGGGTTCCTCTCTGCCCGACGGCAGAGAGTACGACCAGCACAGCTGAAGCAAAGTTATTTACATTACCTCCCCGCGAGGCAGGATGTGGCACAAGGCCGTTTTTTTTAATGAGGGGTTAAACCAAGACAGTAGACTCGGGCAAAAATTCCCCGTGGACCCAGTAAAAACGGGATCGGGTAGCTGTCTACCACCCCAGACGCAACTCCGCCCTTCGGCATAGCCTCGTCTGGGTTCCTCTCTGCCCGACGGCAGAGAGTTCGACCAGCACAGCTGGAGACGAATCTCCAACCGAAGCAAGGTTATTTACCTTACCACCCCGCGAGGCAGAATGTGGCACAAGGCTGTTTTTTAATGCGGGGTAGAACCGAGCCCGTAGGCTCGGGAAAAAAATTCCCCGTAGACCCCGTTTACACGGAGTCGGGTAGCTGTCTACCACCCCAGACGGGACTTTGCCTTTCGGCATAGCCTCGTCTGGATTCCTCTCTGCCCAAAGGCAGAGAGTTCGACCAGCTCAGCAAGGATATTTACCTTACCCCCACAACCGCGTGGTAGGATGTTGCACAAGTCCGTTTTTTAATGCAGGGTCAAAACCGAACCCGTAGGCTCGTGCAAAAACGAATATCTAACTAATTGCCGAAGCAAGTTTATCGATATATCCTGTGCTCACTATATATAGCTACTAATATAGTCAGTCCACATAGGCGATAGGGAATGTGGGACATTCCATTACAATTACTATTCTAACAGTAACTCTCTTCTTTGAGTGACTCCCTAGCCTTGCAATGGAAGAATTCTAGATAATGTGAATAATATATATATATAGTATAGAGAGGGGGCATTTCATTACCGCGTAATGTTTTACAAACTGGCACCACAGTTTATTAATAATGACTTTGATCCCCACTGGGGGTTCTCATTTTTTGGCATTTGTTGCAGAACTAATCTGTGCTTAGTAAAACACCATTAACATCATATCGATATCTATTTACAAAGATGTTCAAAATAACATGACAGTGGAGCCGACAGAATATCTTTGATCCTGGCTGTTACATATTTCCCTCAATTTATCATATGAAAAGGCATGATTCTCAAATCTCCAAAATACTAGACTTCCGGGTGGTTGCTTCATCGAACTCTTCATTTTAATGCTCAATCATTATCTATCCTCCTTATCCTCATAATATCCACTTCCTGCCATCCCGTCTTTCATTCGTATCAAACACTCCATTCCTCATAACCATTTTAACAGTAAACCTCTATCTTGAGAGGCTTTCAAGCATTGTATTTGGTGAAAGCCCTCATGTACAGCCAACTGCTCGACGGTTCTCAGAAAGAGGCGAAGATTCCGATTGATGCAGAAAGATAAAAATGAATGAAAACCTCAAATGTTATTGTCACTCCTCTGTCGTCCTTTCGGGAAGTGGCTTCTGATTGTGTCAAGTGGAGGAATGTGTCCATAAAAAGCATTTGAAACATTTTGAGATTTCAAGCATTGAACATCTACGTATTACAAGGCAGATCACTAAACATTGCTTTAATATTCTAGCAGCCTTCACAGAGGGTGGTGTTCCTTGTCCTATGTATGGAATGTTGTGAGTCTCAAGCTAGCCTTCAGAGTTATCAAAGACACAAACACATATGGAGCATTGTTAGAAACTCAAGCGTCGAAAATAAGGGGAGAGTCCATCACACACACACACACACACACACACACACACACACACACACACACACACACACACACACACACAAACGCGCGTGCGCGCACGCATACACCCATGTACACATATATCGAACCATATATATTATCAATGTGTGTTTATTTATATATTTCCTATTCCATCTGTAGTGAGAAGGGAGGTAAATCAACAAACGTGAGTAAATTAATGACTGATTACTTCCCTTAGTTATTTTAATAATTTGTACAAATAAAATATTTATCTGCATTTAGACAAAATTATTTGCCGAGCAAAACGAACCATTTAATTGATCAGTTCCTTTACGCCTACGTTTCTTAGATTGCAGTTTTATTTGTTCAAGCCTTTCATGTGAGGCACGCAGATACCTTTATCTGTTAAGTGATCGTCTTGTTTCAATTTGGTTTTGAAATAAGCTCTGCCGTCGCCGTCTTTGTTATTGTGTTAATATCTTTTTCTTCCGAGAGATATTTCCATTCCCCTGTTATATTTAACATAACATTTTTAGCATGAAAAGATATTGAGCAAAAAAGCTATTTATATAAAACCAGGAGTAATCAATGAGTCATTGAAACCATTGACCGTTTAAAAAATATGGCGGGAACGGATTAATTAAATGCTTCATTGGCCTCCATTTAATTTCGAATTCTTTATCTCCGATTTGTTGAATCTCAATACATTGTTTCAAGACTTTTGATTCATTGTGTCTCACTATTAAAACTTTCTAACGATTAAAGTCATTTTTGATGGCTCGTGTACACTAGTATATATATATATATATATATATATATATATATATTACTAATTTTCACTCAATACAAGCACCAAGAGGTACTCAAGGTAGAGTGTTAGTGTGGAGTTTCATGAGCGTAAGTAAAGACAAGAAGTGTAGTTCATGAGGTTATATATGAGTTAAGGGTTAATCCTAGACTTGAAGATGTCTGGATGAACTGAAGGCAAGGATTATGGCAGCATTCACCAACTTAAACAGGGAAACCGTCCAAAAGAGCTCCTACAGTCATTGAAAAAAAAAGAATGGAATCTAAATATGAAAGTTATACTTTGAGAAACTTTAGCAACGGATGCCAAAAATTTGTGTTGCAGTGGTCGCGGTTAAGATATTTGACGAGAGCAAAATTTAACCATTAAATGATTTTTTTCTTTTTGCCATAATACAATTCCTAATTAAAAAAAATCATGTCTCACTTTTTGAAAAACATGTTTAATAATTTCCCTCATTTAAAATACAAAACAACTTCTTTTTGTGCCAATTTAAAAAATTACCAGGGGCTTCCTCAAACTTATGAACTGTAGTGTATATATGTATATGATTTCCTACCAAGACGTATATCACATACCATTGACTCCTGTCTTAATAGTAAATCTGGCAGTGCTGACAAAGTTAAACTGGCCGCGGCTCTCGAAAAGGACCACCAATCAGTATTTAACAGGGGCAAGAAATGGCTTGTAAATTTTAATGCCTCCGAAACTAAATTACTCTCATTTAACAACTATAGGGAAACTTCCCTGCCCACCATCAGCATGGTTGATGCTCGACTCTGGGGGAGCATCTCACTGCGCCTTTTTGCAATAACTACATTAAATCAATAGCTGTATCTACTGTAAGAAAAGTTGGTTGTCTGTGTCGTACCAGAAGGCTTTTTTCCGTCCCTCTTAAACATTTACAAATCTACCATTCGTCCGTGCATTGAATACTGTTGCCATATCTGGTCTGGTAGCCCTGCTGTTTCTTTCAACTGCCGACGTCCCACCATCACTCTCAGAATCAGTGAGGTTCTTGATGACAAACACACGTCGAGGACCATAGCACTAGATGTCTCAAAGGCTTTCAACAAGGTGTGGAACAATGACTTACTACACGAGCTCTCCAGTTATGGAATCACTGGAAGGGTTTTCTCGATCATAAAATCCTTCCTAACAGGTAGGTCCCTGGAGGTAGTTATCAATTGCCAGTCCTTCCGGAGCCCTAGAGATCAACGTAGGCGCACCCCAAGGGTCACCCCCTCTTTTTGATTTACATAAATGATTTGTCTAAGAATATACTCAGATCATTTGTAAACATATATGCTGATGATATGACTATACATATATGAGCGCACCTCTAAAATTCTCGATGGTCAGAGATTGGAGACTGATCTCTCTTCCGATCTTGCATAAATGGAATAAAAACTGACTGGTTACATTCAATGTCTCGAAGACCAAACTAGTCACATTCCATTATCGCCGATTTGACCCTGAATGACCACCAATCAAAATGAACGGAGGTCCTCTCGGGGAAGCACCGTGTCTTGAAAGACTGTTGGGCCTCAAACTCACACCCGACCTCAAGTGCAACTCGTACATACGATCCATCGCTAAGGATGCAGGTAAAATGGCCGGTTCTCTGCACCGCTCCATTAAGTACCTGATTCCTCTTGCTATACCCCACAAGAGCCAGATCCGGCCAAAAATGAAGTACCGTTGTCTTATTTGGACGGGAGCTGCGCAGACCTCAATCTCCAGCCTTTATGAAGTTCAAAAGCGTCTCTAAGCCCTTGTGGGTGACGAACTATTCTCTACACTTCAACCTCTCTCTCACGGGAAGGATGTGGTAAGCCTCTCACTGCTCTACGACTACTTCTACGGAAAGTGCTCAGACGAACTAAATTCCCTGGTCTGGCAGGGGCAAATTTTCGCAGCAAGAACATGCCATACCACTTACATCGTAGCAAACCACTTACATTCCCTCCATATTCCATTGGTGAGAAGTTCCACTGTAACAGCTTTTTCCTGTGAACCACTGCCCTGTGGAACCGACTCCGAACAGGATGTTTTCTCGATAACTATAATCTTAACTAGGGTTATTGTAATCTTCCACTCCTATAGAAACAAATGGTCTCCTAACGTAACCCTCTACCTCGAATGGTCCTCGGGGCTTGTAAAAGGTGAACCTCGCTGTAAAATAATTAAAAAAAAAATACTTCGCTTGGTTTGGCAGAAGGCCGCTGTTATAATACGCGAATGAGGATTGAACTCAAAACACTATTCCCAAGTGAATACTAGTTGGTTAATGATGGAGCTACAGTAGGCACCCAACATTTAATACGACGCCTGTTTTTCTATGAAACTGATACTTTTTTAGAGGCAGTGTGGGGAGAGCGTTCTTTCCTCTTAGCAGAACGGTGACGTATTTGTAGTACCAAATATATCAACAAGCGTATGAATGAATAAATCAGTTCATTTTATTCGTCCCGCACTCATTCGTTCATTCTGTCCATCCATCTCGTCATTTGCCATCATTATTTCTTCCTTTCTTTTCGACCCAATTCTCTTCCTTTTCGCTTACCATTCGTTAGATTCCAGTGACTATTTTACACGTTCGTCTTTTTTTCTACAATTCTTTTTCCTTTTTTAAAATAGTCATTTTGATTAGAATCATTATTATAATAATAAAAACATGGTTGCTCTATTGTAAGAGCAACAGACTAGTGGTTGTGAGGTCAGAAAAGTGAGATCATTTCTGGCATTATGATTAAACACCTAACAGGCGCTGTATAGGAAGCAGTGTCAGTTATTTGTTGGTACAACGTCTGTCTGTCTGTCTGTCTATCTATCTATTTATCTATCTATGTTTGTTCATCTATCACTATATCTATGGGAGTCTCTTCATATCTATCTATCTATCTATCTATCTATCTATCTATCTATCAATCTATCTATCTATCTATGTATGTTCATCTATCACTATATCTATGACAGTCTCTTCATATCTATCTATCTATCTATCTATCTATCTATCTATCTATCTATCTATCTATCTATCTATCTATCTATCTATCTATGTATGTATGTTCATGTATCACTATATCTATGGCAGTCTCTTCATATCTATCTATCTATCTATCTATCTATCTATCTATCTATCTATCTATCTATCTATCTATGTCTGTTTATCTATCACTATATCTATGCCAGTCTCTTCATATCTATCTATCTATCTATCTATCTATCTATCTATCTATCTATATATATGTATATATATATATATATATATATATATATATATATATATATATATATATATATATATATATATATATATATATTTACACACGCTCTATCGCTGATATTGAGCACTTTATCCCATAAATATAGCACACTTTAAGACTATATTTCTTCATATATATATATATATATATATATATATATATGTATGTATGTATATGTCAATTTATATATATATATATATACTCTCTGTCTCTCTCTATATATATGTGTGTGTGTGTGTGTAGAGAGGGAGAGAGAAATTATATATATATATATATATATATACCCACATACACATTTTTGAGGGGTGCTGATAAGTTCTCGGCTCAAACTAGAGATTTGGTCACTTAGTCAAATAGTGGAAACTGGGTCGAACCGAAAATCTCCCGCCTCTCCTCGTACAATCGCCGGTTGCCGCACAATTTTGTCCAGGTGCCAAAACAATCTAACCTTTAGAAATCTTTTAGAACCCTACCCATAACATACGTGACATAGAGGTCACCCTACAAAGCATATTTGCTGCCTATGGCCTCAAAACGACCCCACCCCAACCCAGGTTCAATACATTCATCCAGTCATATGACGAGTAGGGTTCAACTTAGGCAGATGTTAAAACGCACACAATAGGTCAAAATAGAAATGAAACAAACGACTGGAAGTAGAAAAAAAAAAGAAAAGAAAAAAAAGGCGCGCGCAAACGAATGGGGCTTATTTTTAAATGGCACTAGCAAACAGAAATGGTTGAAGGGATCAAAATCTGCTCAATTTTTTTGGCCTTTTACCAGACTTGGCTAAGCTCAGTAACTATATTCTTTTCTCTGTTTATCTTTGTTCGATTTTTCTTTTAGGTTTCCTTCCTGATAAAGAATTCATGAATCTTATGGTTGCGTATTTTTTTGTCGACAGTTCCTGCAAATAGAAACGGTGGAGTTGTACAATTCTGCAAACGGAAATTATTATCCTTTTTTTCATATTACAATTAATTACTTCAGATCGCGATTATTAAAAAAAAAAAATATTTTTACAAAATTTAATATGGGATCCAGTTTGCTATGTAAATCCATTAAAACTGATATCCCTACGGAAGCCAAAACAAATAGGCTTACAACGTGTTTTTAAGAAAAAAAAAAAAAAAGATTTTTTTTAAGTCGTAATCTAGAGTGCTTAATCGATAGTAAGATATGAAAAAAAAGAACTCCAGATTACGAATTTCATTTATTTATTTTTAATTTTAAGAAATCCTGTATATGGACATATTTTATTTTGGTTTCCGTAGGGGGGATCAATTTGTAATAAATTTACGTCGCAAACTGGACACCGAATTTTTTTATATTCATGATCTGAATTGTTGCCTGTATACCAGTGGTTCTCAAACCATTTTTTTTTGCCCATTGCCCTCTTTTCACCATATGTCAGAATTTTATATGCCCCCCCCCCTTTTTTTTCAAAATTGTCCGATTCAAAAGGTCCATTCCTAATAATAAGCATATATTATTGAAAATCTTCATTATTCTCCCTATTATTATGCATACATTTACACGGATTATTTTTTACCGAGGATTTTCTTTTTTACAATAATCATGGACTCCAAATTCTGTAAATAAAAAACAAGAAAAAGTACAAAAAATTATCCCCCTCCCACCTTCAGAAATTTACAAAATATAGTAATATGACAGAACAAAAAAAAAAAAAAAATCAAAATGATTAATTCTGTTTGCGACGCGTATTGTAATGTACAACTCCACCGGATAAATCTTTGTTTGCATATTTCTGTATCTGGATGCTGTGTACAGTTTCTTCATACTTAATAGGATGTGTCTGTGGTGTGTGAGTGCCCGTGTGTGTAGGGACGGTGGTGGGGACACAAGCAGGCCCAATCTCCACGTGATTTACGAGGATTTAAAAGTTCTATTTAAATACGAACAAAAATAACACAAGCATTTCGTTGTGTAACTTGCAAACTGATCGTTACAATTCCAAAAGCATGCAAGTGTTATATGGAGTATAACCAAAGAAGCACTAAATCGGACATGAAAAATTAAAATGAAAGCAGCCGAGTGGAATTCGGCCAGAAGTTCTAATCAGGTGTTCTACTTTAAGAATATGAGAGAGAGAGAGAGAGAGAGAGAGAGAGAGAGAGACAGACAGACAGACAGACAGACAGACAGACAGAGAATACTGAGTTTAGTTTTCTGTTTTGTCTTTCATATTATAACTCCATTAGTTGGACACTTAGTGTGGATTGAACTCATAAATAAAGGCTCGCGGGACTAGTTCCACCGTCATTCATTCATTATTATGAAGACCAGGATTAAGCAGGCGGACAGTTAACATGCACGCACGTACGTACGCACGATAGATAGATAGATAGATAGACAGACAGACAGATAGATAGATAGATAATGGGACAGCCTTAGATAGATAGATAGATAGATAGAGAGATAGAGAGATAGAGAGATAGATAATGGAACAGCCTTAGATAGATAGATAGATAATGGGACAGCCTTAGATAGATAGATAATGGGACAGCCTTAGATAGATAGATAGATAGATAGATAATGGGACAGCCTTAGATAGATAGATAGATTGATATGAAAAGACTGAGACAGATAAATAGATAGACATGAAATGACTGAGACTGATAGATAGATAGATAGGAATAGACTGATATGAACAAAATGGAATAGATAGATATGATCAGACTGAGATAGATAGCCTGAGATATGAATAAACACACACACACACACACACACATATATATATATATATATAGAAAGAGAGAGAGAGAGATTGATAGAAATAATAATAATAATAATAATAGTGTTTTTGGAGACTGCCCCCCGCTACTTGGTTTTGGGAACAATCATTTAACATCATAAATATTAAGACAATATCTACGGAAAGAAAGAAAGATAAAATAGATAGATGGATATATATAGAGAGAGACAGAAAGACAGAGTGAGAGAGAGAGTATATGTGTGTGTCTGTGTGCTCCCGCGTGTGTACAAATATTTTCTGAATTTGATCAAGTCTGACATAGGGCTATAAGAATTGGTCGTCTACTAGATATATAATTCTCTGTACTTTGACAGCTTTACACACACACACACACACACGCATATATGTGTCAAAATTCATATATATATAAAAATATATCTTTATTGACAAATATATAATATATATATTGATTATTATTATTATTATTACTTCAACAAAAGTTATTATAGCAGACTCTTCAAGTGCCCACCTCTGAAATAAGAAAAATACCAGAATAAAAATAATTCTTTATATATATATATATATATATATATATATATATATATATATATATATATATATATATATGAAGAAATAAGGTGTGCTATATTTATGGGATAAAGTGCCCAATATCAGAGATAGAGCGTGTGTAAATATATTTACTATATATTTAATATATATATATATATATATATATATATATATATATATATATATATATATATATATATATATATCGTTCATGTATTTGCTTGTTAGGGTGATAGTCGCGGATGTGTGTCAACTCCAACGAACAACACTCCACGTGATTCTTGAAGAGTGAAAATTTCCATTTCAATGTATTATTTCGCGCCAAATTCAGTCGTCTGATCCCCCCACCACAGTGTTATTCCCTTCTATGTTATTCAATGCTTTCTTCCTAATGGCCGTATTACTTATTGTCTTTTTATTATTATTCTACGTTAATAAAATAGCTAAAAACAATTGTACGTATTTGAAAAAGACAAGATTTTAAAAGGCGGTGGTGTGGTGGGTGGATAAAAAAAGAGCCGATAATTTATCAGTTGAGGAAGATGAGAAAGGAATGGAGGGGAAAGAAAGAAAGAAAAATGAATGCAAGAAAGTTGACGGGGTGGAAAATGAGAGCGGCAAGAAAAATACTTACGTGGATAGGTGAATAAATAAATAAAAGGAAAGAAAGAAAGAAAGAAAGGAAGGAAGGGAGGAAGGAAGGAAAGAAGGCTGTGAAGAAAAAGAGATGTAGAAGAAAATTGACATAAATATATAAGTGAATAAATAAGAAGAGATAAAAATGAGAGAAAAGGGAAAAAGAAAAAAGGGTTGAGAAACCGAGGAGAGAGAGAGGGAAGAAGAGAGAGAGAGGGAGAGAGAGAGGGAAGAAGAGAGAGAGGGAGAGAGAGAGAGAGAGGATTTTTTTAAAGAGGCAAAGAAAATGTAAAAGAGCAACAGCAGAGAATAAAAAAGGGGATATGAAAATATTGAGAAATAGATCTCAAAAGACAGATTTGAACATATATTTGAATATATATATGTATGTATATATATATATATATATATGTATATATGTATATATGTATATATATATATATATATATATATATATATATAGAGAGAGAGAGAGAGAGAGAGAACAAGAGAGAGAGATATTTCAAAATAATAACATTTGAACAGACCGATATATATATATATATATATATATATATATATATATATATATATATATATATATGAATATAGATAGATAGATAGATCTCAAGAGACTGAGATAGATACAGAGATAAACATGAAAATACTGAGAGATCGATATGAAAATACTGATATAGATAGCTCTCAAAAACTGAAATAGATTTGAACAGACTGATATATATATATATATATATATATATATATATATATATATATATATATATATATATATATATATGTAGAGAGAGAGAGACAGATAGATAGATAAATAGATAGATATGAACAGACTGAGACAGATAGATAGATATGAACAGACTAAGATAGATAGATAGATAGATAGATAGATGTGAAAAGACTGAAATAGATATAGATAAAGTGAGGTAAATTTCAGTAGATATAGAAAAAAAAAACGTTATGGACTGACTGAAATAGAGAGATACTTATGAAAAGATAGATAAATAGATGTCAGCAGACTGAGACATAAATCTCAAAAGACTTAGATACATAGATACATACATAAGTATGAGATAGATAGATTGATAGATAGATATATCGATAGATAGATAGATCTCAAACGGAAATAGGTAGATTTCAGCATACACACACACACACACACATATATATATATATATATATATATATATATATATATATATATATATAGATAGATCTCGACAGGCGGTGACAGATAAATAGATACATTGATCTTAACAGACGTTATATATATATATATATATATATATATATATATATAGATAGATAGATTGATAGACAGATAGATCTCATTAGACGGAAATAGGTAAATTTCAACACACACACACACATATATATAGATAGATCTCAATAGACTGAAATATTTTTCAACAGACATAGATAGATAGTTCTCAATAGAAATAGATATATCTTAACACAATTAGATAAATAGATAGATAAATAGATAGATAGATAAATATATATATATATATATATATATATATATATATATAGAGAGAGAGAGAGAGTCTATCTAATATATATATAGAGAGTCTGTCTAATTTATTGATGTAGATATATATATATATATATATAGAGAGAGAGAGAGATAGATAGATAGAGAGATAGATAGATAGATAGATAAATAGATAGATAAATATATATATATATATATATATATATATATATATATATATATATATATATAGATAGATAGATAGATAGATAGATAGATAGATAGATGAGAATGAAGTGGAAACACTATAAAAGAGAACATAAAATAGAAAATGAACTGAAACAAGACCAAAAGCAAATGATGGCGGATTTAGTGAGCGGTTCGCTATTGATTTTCAAGTCATATGATTGTCATGATAGCACCGACCATCGGCCCGATCTCGTGTTGCCTCGGACATCATGTTTATTGCTATTGAACAAAGAATTAAGAGGACAATGAGTGTTTGATGTTTTGGGGCGGGCGGTTTAAGTGAGGTGGGAATTGATGTAGATATAAAAATATATGAGGCAGCTGATAAAATTGAATATTGGCCATTGCCTTGACAGCATGTTCCGCAAGACTGGAATAATTTATTTAAAGTAAAAAAAGAAAGATGGAAAATGAGGCTATCAATTGTAACTTAAAGTGCTTGTCAGTAATCTTTCATCTGTTTGCTCGCTCTGTAGGGGCGTAACCCGAGTGTGTGCCGCTCGGAGCAGCTCTTGAGTTTGCCGCCCCACAAAAATACAACATACTGACAGAAAACCTAGAAAATGGCCACAGAAGTGGCAGAAAGCGCTTGGGACAATAGATACAAAGAACAATATTTACTCTCCCTTAACACACCCCCCCCAAAAAACGGAAAAATTTAAGAAAAACTCAATAAAAATTGAAGCAAATTTTCTTTCCTGTCATATTCAACGAAATATATTTGAAAGAAAGCTTGCAACCCAAATAAGCATTATATATATATATATATCATAATTAAGTAATTCATCGAGTCTATCAAAAAGCTCAATTGAATGCAGAAAGCACTGGACAGCCGTTTCGTCCTATATTTGGGACTCATCAGCAGTGCACATCGACTACCGAGAAATGAAACCCGGACAGTTACGTTATTAGGCAAACGTCATACCAACTGTTCCAACGGGCATCCGTGACGAAGTGGCAGCGAATCAGACTCGATATAGTGCCGCTCGATCACATATTCCGTGGTGGAACTCATCCGAGTTTCTCTTTTACCCATACGAGTGTGACCCCCCACCCCCACCCCACCGAGCCATGACTACTATCCTCAAGCCACTCTACCCAGGGCATTAGAAGCCGGGTTCAAGCAAGGATATGCAAGTGATAGAAATTAGGAGGATTTGAGATAATTATAATTAAGTAATTCATTGAGTCTAGAAAAAAACAGAATGCAGAAAGCACTGGACGGTCGTTCTATCTTATACCTGAATATCTATATCTCTCTCTCTCTCTCTCTCTCTCTATATATATATATATATATTATATATATATATATATATATATCTTTTTCTTTCATCCGAAAAGAAAAACATTATTAGATCGCATGAAAAATTGTATAAAAAGCTAAATAAAAGCACCTTGTCAGTCGTTTTTAATGAAATGTGCATAATATATATATATATATATATATATATATATATATATATATATATATATATATATATATATATATATATATATGTATGTATATCCAGGTATAACATAGAACAAATGGAATATAATTCCACTGTCCGTAGCATTTAATTTTAAGAAAAGGGCTCAATACAAAGTAGACCTTAATATTATTTATTATAGGAGATTATAACAAAAACATGTTAAAAATAATAATCTACTCACCAGTCATTTACTATATATATCTATCTATCTATATATATAAATATATATATCTATATCTATCTATATATATATATATATATATATATATATATATATATATATATATATATATATATATATATATATATATATATATATATATATATATATATATATATATATATATATATAATAAAGATATATTTAGTGGTACAAAACTTTATAACTGCCATAAATAGACAAAAATTAATTTTATTATTACCACTCACGATGATAATAAAAAGTACAACTGAATAACGGGTCAGCTAACCGGTTTCGAACCTCGCTCAACAGAGGAAATCCAGGTTAATAAACTGAATTATCTAATAAAAAAAAATGGACAAAGTATATTGGGAAAAAATGTTTAGATTGTAATTAGTTGAAGGTCTAATATCAAGTCCTTCTGTTTACACAAAGAAGGCTTCAAAGATATATATACTTTATAAATTCAGTCTTTGGTAAAAAGTGATATTTGCCAAAAAGAACAGCTAAATTAAGAGGGTGGTCAATATAAGTTTTTAAACACCGAAAATGTTGGGCAATTTAAGATATGAAATATTCGAAACAGCGACCTTTATGCTAACAAGGTTTTAGCATAAATGTCGGTGTTTCAAATATTATCTATCTATCTGTATTTATATTCACATCCATCTCTCTCTCTCTCTCTCTCTCTATATATATATATATATATATATATATATATATATATTTTTATATATATATATAAATGAACTATTATCAGGCCCAAAAGACGAAGAATAGCCCATCTCATACCCTTAAACGAATTTCTGTCAAGGAAAATCACTGAAATTTATACAACAACCAAGATGTGTTCCCCTCGCAGACACGCAGCGGTGTTGTGACATTAAAAGAACGTACCATTGGCTAGCTCATAGGTTTCACATTGTCAACAACAATAAAAAGCCTTGAATACTTCACTGGATAATGTTTATTACCCGGCCAAGATAACAATCTTTTAAATATCTCTGCCATATTTTAAGTTATTTGAAATCAAAAAGGTCCTTCAACTGTGAGTATCGCCCAACATTAAAACCATTTTTATTTCAATACAGCCTGTACATGCTAAAACAGCAAGCCCATATTTATATATACATACATACATATATATATATATATATATATATATATATATATATATATATAACGAAGTTCACACACACACACATATATATATATATATATGCGTATATTTCGGTATCATGTTTTCATTAAGACATGTTTCGTTGTATAGTTTAGACATGTTTTGTTTACTTATTTTCGATAAGCTCCCCTGATACGCTCGGATTAGGTTTTTTGATGTCATTATTAAAGGACGAGAGAAAATCGCTGTGTTTATACATATTTGTTTTATTTACTTCAAACTTCCTTGTTGCTTACATGCCCCGTCTTTGAGATTCTCAGCATCCTTCTGTAGATCCTCATCTCTGTTTCCACAAGTTGCCTCTTTATCTCTATGGAAGTTGTCTACCATTCGCTGCCATATAGTAATATAGGCATTAAATCGGTGTCCACCAGCCTTGTCTTTGTTTCTAACGATATTTCCGTGTTTCTTAATCGTTTGCTGAGGTTTTGAAAGGCATCTTTCTCTATTCCAATGCGATTCGTATTTCGATGACACGTTTTCCGTCTTCTGTTAAAACACTTTCTACTTTCTGTCTGAATTCCAGTCCGGAATTCCTTGTAAGTTAGATGAAGGCCGGATGGTGTGCTAAACGGTCGAAACGTCGTGACAATAATAACAAAGATGAGAACAATAGTCCGAATGTATGTAGTGTGAATAACTTTTGTCCTTGTTTGATTTTGATATCTCCAATTAGTAGTTCGCACTCTGACTTGTTTCTCACACATTCTGTCTTTTTAGTTAGTCCTTTCTTCTCGCTTTCCTTTACTAGCTGGTATAGGAATTCCTGTAGTTTTGACTAAATTCTGTCATGAATGGATCAAATATTGTAATCTAAACAAAATAAAGGAAGTCACCAGAAAGAGTTTACTCAATTCTTGTGAGAGGCTTTAGCAATGATTAGAAGACGGAAGGCGTGGTCATTAGAAAAAGGGTGAGGCCAATATGCAAATTACAAATTAGAGATACTAAAATCAAACAAGTATAATAAATAAAATATCTGGGAAGTGTTTTCATAGGAGGACGGAAGGTGTTACTCCGAGATCCAAAGGTGCATTGGATGAAAGAAAGTTGTTTTTCAGAAGTTAAGCAAAGTATTAATACATAGGAAATTTAATTAGAAACAAAGAAAAGAGTGCTGAACTATTACGTAATATCAGTTTACCTATATGGCAGTGAATGCTGGACAATCTCCTCACAGATGAAGAAGAGACTTACAGCAAGAGAAACAAAGAATAGAGTATTGAACTATTACGCAATATCAGTCTTCCTATATGGCAGTGAATGCTGGACAATCTCCTCACAGATGAAGGAGAGACTTACAGCAAGAGAAACAAAGAATAGAGTATTGAACTATTACGCAATATCAGTCTTCCTATATGGCAGTGAATGCTGGACAATCTTTTCATAGATGAAGAAGAGACTAAAAGCAAGAGAAATGTGGTTTTGCAGAAGGATACTGAGAATACCATGGACTGAACATGTAAGCAACAACGAAGTTTTAAGGAAATTGAACAAAAAGAACATGTGTACTTAAAACCAAGAAGAGATGGTTGAAATTTATAGGGCCCACAATGAGGAAAATAGGATTGGAAAAATCTGATACGCACAGAGGAATACAAGGCCTACATACTTAGTGAGCTTGAGTTAATGAACGTTTAGGAGAAATAAGAAAAAGACAAAATTTATGAAGAGTTACAAAGGACAGGAAATTATGGAGAGCCATGATCGCCAACGTCCTGAGGGCGGCATGACACATAAAAAAGTTACTAAGTTTGTTTTGACTTAAAAAAAAAAGTGATTTCTCAAGATGATGTAAAAATGAATAATCCACATTATTAAATAAAACGGGATGAGACAGTTGAAATTTCTAGGGCACATAATGAGGAAAGAGGATTTAGAAAATTTGGTACTCACAAGGAAAAATGAAGGCAAGTGGGGCAGCGGGAAACAACATTTAATCTGCATAACGAGCTTGAATAAAGAGATAGCGGATCAAGGTTTAGGGTAGATGAAAAAAAAAATAACGCACACTCACAAAATTTATGAAGGGCTATAAAGGGGAGACAATCGTGGAGAGCCATGATAGCCAACGCCCTGAAGGCACACGGTACATAGAAGAATGACTTCTATCCAAATTATGGGCTAGGGTTGACAGATATTCCAAGTAACACCAATGTACTGTCTCGTTATACTTCCTATAGTCTATTGGAAGAGGAAACGTTTGGAATATTCAAATTAACTCGTTGACCGCGTGCATCGCTCTAATGGCGAGCACAAATTTTGGCAAACTTGAAAAAGCCTAATTTCTGGCCAGGAAAAACGTGGAACAGTGCCACGGGCGGTATCTTTTCCTGGCAAAATTCCCGGTAAAAGTTCGGACTGGTGAGGTGTACCTAAAGAGATGTGACACAGGAGCACTCATAACGCCTGTTGCTAATTACTCAGCATTTTTTCTTTTACTGTTGCTCGCCGACTACAAGGCCCAAGAGCCACTCAAGGTAGAGTATTACTGTATGAGATTGTTGAGTGCAGATAACAGTTGATCCGAGACTTGAAGTGGTTAACATTTTATTGGTGAGGAGGCATCCGCTCGGAAGTCTGTTCACAAAGTAGAGGTTCTCGGTAAGAAGCAGTTCGAATGGAGCTTCGGTGTCACAAATGGAATATGAAGCTTAGTTTAGTTTGGGTTCAACTATGGGCCGTCCAGTGTGAAGCTTAACCCTCTACTCTGTATTAATGGGTAAGCTTCGTAAATATTAGCATACAATGAGGAGCCCATTTTATAATACCTGTTGTTCAGTTATCAATAATAGAGAATTGAGCATTTTATATATATATATATAAGGTTAATGGTCAGTGTTGAATCAGGCCAGGAAACAGTAGTAATTAAGTGTGAAAACATAAAATAGAACTTTTAACTTATAAATGAGGAAGTCAGTTGCATCCGCTACCTTGGTTTCAACCTTACTATATCCTCAAGCGATTTTTATCAAATGACCTCTTAACGCTTTATTTTTTATTTATTTTTAATAAAGCGGTCAGAGGTCATCTGATAAAAATTGCCCTCGGATACCGTCAGGTTGAAAGCAAGGCAGCGGATTCAAATGACCCCCTGATTTTTATAGTATATATATATATATATATATATATATATATATATATATATATATATATATATATATATATATATACGGGAGGTCGGAGATCATGACCAAATGCAGACATATTAATATGCTCGGCATTTGGGGTTATTTGAACCTGGTTAAAGTTAAAAATTTTTTTCTCCCCGCACTACTACTTCCTGTTCCGAAAGTTCTTAAGTTATTGTGGTCCGTGTAGTTGATTTGCTGAACAAACCACCTAAGGAGACCGTAGAGGTCGAAACCGCGCTAGTGTGTTCTGGTCAGCTTTCATGGTGTTTATATATATATATATATATATATATATATAATGTTCAATTCATCAGATCTACAAATTTGTAGGTTTGATGAATTGGATCGTGATTCCGATGTAATAAATTATAACCATGGAATATTAGTGTTTGAGCCTTTTATATTATATTCTTACTCTTTCCTGTATTCTATCCCCTTGGAATATATATATATATATATATATATATATATATATATATATATATATATATATATATATATATATATATATATATATTGACCACTGATAATATTATCAATATCTATCTATCTATCTATCTATCTATCTATCTATCTATATTTCAACTGTACATTCAGTCATCCTCAGGCATGGAAATTATTTTATTTTTAGTAAAATCAAGGTAACATCAGAGACGAAAAATTAAATGCAAATCGAAATATGTTTTTTTTTTAGAAACGTGATATTGTTAACGGATACAAACTTATGGAGCGTGCAGTCGCAACACTAAGGTTGGATTTTTTTGAAAATTTAAGAGTGCGTTTTTTACAAATATGGTAATTTGAGAATTTTTTTGCTGTAGGGATTTATCAGTCAATGTGGCATGAACTAAATTGTTCAATAAATAGAGTAATGTCTCAGTTGTTATCCCGAAAATTTGCACGTCGGATCAGTTCTTTTAAATCAAATATATGGTGCAGTTCAATTTATATTACAATGAATCATTCATACAAAAAGTAGATTTGTAAAGTTAATGATATAAAATGGCGAAATCCCTTCACAAACAAAATTTAAAGTTGCATTAACCTACCAATCACTCGATGAATGTTATGATCCTTGTTTTTAATAACTACAAGCTGTATAAGGTCTTTTTTAATCTGCAAGTACTGTCAACTGTACATTCGGTCATCCTCAGGCTGAATATATATATATTCAGGTTGTAGTCCGTTGGTACAATTTAAGCGCGTCACATTGACCCAATATAGCATTTTAAATATTAAATATTAATTGTTAAGACTGACTCACAAAGAGCGCTCAGTGTTTATTATCCTTAAACAGAGCAAAATATTTTATACAGTTGGAATTAACATACCATTAGTGAATGATCATTTACATCCGCGAATTTAAAATTTAAAATTTACAGGATTTTTCAAACTGTTTATGGTATCATTTTGTTGAAGTCTCTTCAACAAGAATTTTACTTCTTGCCCTTTCTTACGCCGATACAACACCACACAGTAACCCTCTATTTTGAGTGGCTCTTGGGTCTTGTTTTTAGGGGAACATTAGTGAAAAAAAAAAGAAGATTGCCTCGTCGCATTCAAGCTAGTAATTAAAAGAAAGGATGTCATACAAAATACTGTCCGTTGGATTCTTTTACTTGAACTGCATCTGAGAACATCGTCACGTACACATTTTAGATTTAAATTTTAGCGTCCTGGGTAAGATGATAAACCAGGCCCGACAGCAAGGCCTCTGATCAGGAGGTTTTGAGGAGCATGAAACTAAATATTATTTGTTGATGTTCCTAGGGTGGTAGCACCTGTCAGGGTCCCAGCTATGGGCAAATAGTTAACCCCGAAACTCGGGTTAAAACACTATGAAAATGTAAAAATAGGTTTTAATACCAGAAATGATTTGTAAAAAAAATATTACCAGAAATACATTTTTTGAAGAAAATATTACTACCGAAGGAAAATTCTTATCATAAATAGATTTTTGAAGGAAAAATATTACCACAAATAGATTTTTTGAAAAAAAATATTACCAACAATGAAAATTTGGTTGCCATTAAATAACTCACTGAGGTTGATATGCCGTAAGCCCCACCCCCCAAACAAACCAAACCTAAATTTTATGTTACGTTATACTGTGTTGCTTCTAACTTAAAGGTAGTTAAATTATAGAATGGTCTTAAAATTTTGTTAATGACTGTACACTATTATTGTAATTTACTAAGCGTAGCTTAGATGTGTGACACAAGATCGCAATTATTGAGCACCCAATGTAAACTGTACATTATAATTCAATTTTTATTCATCTTCCTTTCATTTTATCATAGCTCTTGATTTGTTTTTTAAAAGATGAAAAAAAAAATAATAATAATCCAAGCTAACCACCCAGGCATTGTTATTAGAGACCACAAACGAACAAAAAGTGACTCCTTGTTGGTATGGAAGTCCCTGCAGACTGCAATGTATCTTTGAAGATCTTCAAAAAGCTATCAAAATACAAGGGCCTTGAAATCGAAATCTCGAAAATGTGGCACATGGGAACATCAACAATCGCTGTTCTAGTTAGAGCCTTCGGATTGGTTGGAAAAGATTTCAGTAGATTCATTGAAGGGATTCCTGGAAGTCCATGCCTGAAAGAAATACAAATCATTGTTCTCACGAGTACAGCTCATACCTTACGAAGGGCTTTATCTAAGGTAAAATAGGTTTGTGTTTATGTTTTTTTTTGTCAGTGGAAAATGTCATGATGCCATTTCTAACCTTAGGTCTCTGGGCGGGAGCCGGAAATAAATGTGTACCGAAATCAAAGGAAATAAAAAATACATAATAATAATAATAATAATAATAATAATAATAGCAACGCTTCTATAAAATTCGGACCACTTACAAATTATATTAGCCCTTGAGATAAGTGAACAGATGTATCGATCCGTATGTAATATTCTATTTAGCTATTGTACTCAAAGGTTTAAATTCGGCACCGGCATCCAGAGAACTTAAAATGATTATTTGGTCACTTATTTTAGTGCATCATTTTACTTACAATTATGGTGACGTGTCGCAAACAATAGTCAGTGCATTATTTAAACAAATCAACCGTAAATAATCAACAGTGACTTCTTATAGCCAACTGTCACTTGCCAGCCTCTTATCAATTGAAAATAACTTTAATAAAAACATTCCACTTTGTTCACATTCATTGGAGACTAAAATGGCAGCAAATTTTTCTCACCTGAATTATTCAATATCGACTTCATCATCTTCAGGTGACAATTCGGCAATAAACGAAAGAAACGTGCAGGAGGGCAGTAAAAACCATTTTAAGGAAAAAAAAATAAATGGAAGTATTGCAGGATATCGTTTGTCGGACGGAAGAAGAAGCGAGGCTGGCCGAAGAAAATTTGCATAATAAATGTTATAATTTGCTGATAATAAATTTAAATTTAATTTAAATTCATAATTAATAATAATAATAATAATAATAATAATAATAATAATAATAATAATAATAATAATAAATTTGCATCATTTCCGGTTTTTGACATTCGGTTTAACACTTTCAACCCAATTTTATGAAGTTTTAAAAAAAGACTTTTGATTAAGGCATTAATCAATTTATTATTTAAGAGAAATTATGAAATAAGTAACGCGGTTGTCGTTCTAAGTAGCGCAGTAATCGTTCTAAGTAACGCAGTAATCGTTTTAAGTAACGCGGTCTATCGAAATAAGTGCTGCGTAATTTGTTGCGTTTAAATTTCTACATAAAACTTTTTCCCGGAAATATGCCTTTCAACGCGCTGCAGGTTATTTGGAATCTCTTTAATTTCTTGACTCGATTCCAAAACCTGGAAAGAGCAATAAGGAACACTGGCCAAATTACCCAGCGTTTTGGCTCTTCCTTCAGCCAATATAATTAAACACAATACATTATATTCAAAAACGTGGCCAGGATGCAATTATACGCCGTCCCAGTTGAGCACAGTGTCGATTCATTCTACATTATTAATTTGTACCGTAATTATTTGTGTATAATATTCGTTTTCATCTCTCCAGATTTTTATGCTTAAATACGAGGAGTGCGTATTATACTCAAGAACTTGAGATTAAATTTGTTCCGGTCACATGCGTCGTCATATTCGAATCTGTAGGACCGAAAGTAATTTACATCTATAGAGTTCATACTAAATCAATTCCTAGGTTTGCTGCTGGGAAAGTTGGCTCACTGTGTCGTGCTAGACAGTTTTTCTCTCCAGAATTCATCTTGCATGTCTATCAATCTAGCATCAGACTGTGCATTGAATATTAAATTTAAATGCAATGCCAATCGTTATGTACTGTCTTCCGGATCCTTCCAATTGTTTCTCTTTTCTAATTCTTTCGCACTTAGTAACCTCTTGTGTCTTAGTGGCTTTACTACCTTGCTTGGGGTGAATTCGATTAAAATTAAAAAAAAAACAAAACTTTTTCCCCCCTCAATAGGAGTAGATAGGTTCGCCTATCGCCCGGTTCACACTCCTCTCCTTTTTTAAAAATAGGAGTAGAGGTTTCTCCCTTGTTTCCTGTTTAGGATTTGGTTTCATGTTCCTTCTAAATTTTTCTCATTCTCTATCATGCACAGGAGCTCCTTGCGTTTTAATGGCATTATCGACTTCCTTGGGGTGAATTGACAACAAAAATGTATAGGAACGCGAGAAGAAAGGACTAACTATGAATTGTAATAAAACAGAATATATGGTCGTTTGACAACATCGAATATGACGATGGCACGGTTGGAAAAAAAGTTAAGATTTAGTTGTGGCGAGGCATGATTTCCCATATGCTGAAGAGGCATTTCACATAAATGTTTATGTGTGGGGCATTTACAACCATAATACCTGGTCATTAAGTGTTTTAAACTGTCGTCCCTTAGCACTGATGTCATTCTCTTAGATTGATATGCATGCCTACATAAAAAAGAAACACAATCTTTAAATTTTAGTCTGGTACAAGGCCAAATAGAAGGGGCACCGGTTAAGAATTAAAATTTTACACTGATAAAGGTTTGTTCAACTCACGTCGTTTATAAAGTTTAGCTAAGTCTGACTCAAGGCCTCACTTATGGAGTACTACGTACTAACCGACCGAAACTGTTTTGGTCTGCGAAGCCACTTTTTAACCATTACTCCATAGTGAGATACTCAATATTTACAAAGTTCCAATTTGGCACAAGGCTTTAGAACTGTGTGAGAAGAGAAATGATCGTCACTAGGCCTAGCTTAGTCCGGCATAAGGCCACGGGTAGGGACGGTTTAATCGACATTGAATTCATACTAGGAAGACTGGCAGAATATCCTTGATACAATCGAGGCAAAGCCACTAAAAAATGCCGCATCACGTACGCACTGTCATTCTTTTTTTTTAGGGAGAAGATGAAAATAACTGAAGCAGCATAAATGTGGTTCTACAGGAGAATGCTGAGGATACCACGAGCCGAACATGTGAGCAACGGCTAAGTTTTAGCGAAAATGGTAACAAAAAAGAAACTTATACTTACCATCAGGAAGAGAGAGTTGAAATTTCTAGGCTACATGATGAGGAAAGGGGGATTGGAAAATCTGATACTCACAAGACAGACTGAAGGCAAGAGAGACAGGGGAAACCAACGCATGACCTACTTAGTGAGCTTGAGTAAATGGATTGTAGAACAAGGTTTAGGAGAGATAACAAAAATGTTATTAAGATGACGAGAAATTGGGGAGAGCCATGATTGGCAAAGTCTTGAAGGGACACGGATGATAAAAGAAGAAAAACTAGGTGAAAAATCAAGCTTGAAGAAATAAGAGTTTCTTAAATTGGTGAGCAGTGAAAAGGGCCAAGAGCAAAGCCTTAGATTTCGATATGATCCACATTTAACAACAGTTCATAGAAAGAAGAAAGATTCAAGATATGTAGCAATTAATGGCGAAATACGATACCTTCCTTTCGATATACAGGGTGCCCATAAAGGTCGTGTGCACTTTAAAAAAATTATAACTATTTGTATTTGCGATAGAAATAATTTGTAAAAAGGATTAGAAAGAAGTAACTCTATATTTTTTAAGGTTTTATTGAAATTTTATTTAAATTTCCACATGTCCTCCATCATTTTTCTATGGATTCAACACTTTCATCGCTGATCCATGGCCTTCCAGACTGTGGCTTATCATTGACGGAGCCTGTCTCTTTAAATTCTTTCATCCATTCAGCAATAGTGTTCGTATAAGGTGGTTCTTTATTGGATTCAATTCTAAACTTTCTTTGTACAGCAAGAGTAGATTTCAGTTCAGCCAACCAAAGGACACAGTTTACTTTTTCCTCAGTTGAAGCCACGGATCAAATTGATTCTGGAAAAAAGAAAACATTTCTTTTTTACTTATCTAAAAATTGTTGCAAATTTTGTGGTAAAGAATTATTCAATAACTATACTTAAAACTAGGTACATTAAACTTTATAACATTTTTTTCAGATTATTTCTATAGCAAATACAAATAAAGTTATAAAATTTTAAACTGCACACGGACTTTATGGACAGCCTGTATGATGCTCAACAATTTGCATCAGGCTAAAATGAAATGTACGGCTTCTTTATTTCCAGAGTCTTATTCTTTTTAATGTTATAAAGATATTATATTGGTGCAGGTATGTATTCAATACATCCGTAGAGATGGAATACCTTTAGTGAAATGACTTTTCTGGAGAAAAATATGTATTTAGATGCAAAACATTCGATTTTCGCTTTCGTACATTTGTTCAAAAGATTTCAGTTTTATTATTTTGCTTTAATAATGGAATAAACTAAATGAAAGAAAGAGAAAGACATAGAGAGAAACAGACACACAGACAGACACAGAGATGGGAGGCAATAAGTGAAAAACTAGTAGAAAAAACCTGACGGCTACATCAAATATGAGAGAGAGAGAGAGAGAGAGAGAGAGAGAGAGAGAGAGAGAGAGAGAGAGAGAGAGAGAGAGAGAGAGAGAGAAAGAGGAGGGAAGCTAGAGAGAGAAGAAGAAGAGGAGATAGAAGGGAGAGTTAGGAATGAGAGACGTGAACTGCTATAAGAATTGGTAAGAATTGGTAAACATTTACTCGTCCCAGATTCCGCGAAACTCAGTTTATAAAATGTATTACGAGGTGCATTTCAGAAGTTTTTAAGCTTTTATAAGGTGAGACAAGTTATAACTGTCCTAGA
>OZ038510.1:24012467-24082467 GCA_964036315.1 Acanthosepion esculentum | reverse complement strand
ATAACCCCGTCGATGGTATTGGGCATCATCTCTAAATTAGAATTCCATAAGGCTAGCGATGGGGACGGGATACCAGCCGTTGTCCTGAATAAATGTGCTCCAGAACTGGCTCCTGTCCTCTCCAAAATTATATAACTACGGCCTCAACTACTCTTGCTTTCCAGCCTGTTGGAAATCCTCATCTGTTGTACCTGTCTTTAAGAACTCTGACGACCTTCAGACCCACCTAACTAACCTTCATATCAGTTTCCTATCAATCTTCGGTAAAGTCTTTGAAGCTTTAATCAATGCTGAAGTGGCTAAGCACCTTACATTCCATGATCTACTCTCTGACAAGCAATATGGTTTCCGCTTTGCCTGATCTACAGCTGATGTGCTCACGGCCATAACTGAATTTGTTTACTAAGCACTTTACAATAACGGAGAAGCTCGTGCCGTGAATCTAGATATCTCTAAAGCGTTTGATTAAGGCTTCAGGGTCATGGTATTTCAGGACGATTATTTGACTTAATACAATCATTCCTGTCAAACCGTGTAATGAAGATCGTCCTTATAAATTCTCTTCCAGTTCCTTTCTCACGAACGGAGGTGTTCCGCAAGGCTCTATCCTTGGTCCTACACTGTTCCTTATCTTCATTAACGATCTTCCCGATATTATCAGTTCCCAAGTAGGCATCTGTGTAGACGACACCACTATTTACTCCCGCCTAAATAGAAAATCTGTTTTCTCTGACAAAGCTAACCTGGCCGTTTTTCTCGAAAAGGACCTCCAATCGGTTGTGAACTGGGGCAGGAATTGGCTGGTTAACTTTAATGCCTCTAAAACAAACCTGCTCTCTATTACTCACCACGGAGAACCATCCCTGCCGCCTATTAGAATGCCTGATGCTCAACTCCACGAGAGCACCTCTTTGTGGCTGCTTGGTCTCACACTGTCCGCTCACCTGAGATGGAATAAATACATTGAATCAATAGCTTCATCTGCCGCAAGGAAAATTGGTTCTCTGTGTCGCACCAGAAAGTTTTTCTCGATCGAGTCCATCCTTCAAATCTATAAATCAACCATTCGTCCTTACATAGATTATTGCTGTCATATATGGTCTGGAGCCCCCGCTGTTCGTCTTAGGGTCCTCGACAAAATCCAGAGACGAATATACAATATGGTTAGCCCTGATCTGGCATCTCGTTTACAGTTGCTCTTTCACAGACGTACTGTTTCACCCCTCTGTCTTTTCTACAAATTCTTTCACGGTAACTGCTCCGAAAGCTATTTTCACTAGTTCCCAAACTGCATGAATTTAAACGTGCTACTAGGTTGGCATGACGGTCCCACCCTGTGACTGTCGGAACGGTTAAATGTGGCCGTCTCTTCTACTCCAATAGCTTCATGTCTCGCACCTCTCGCCCGTGGAATTCCGTTTCTATTACTTGTTTCCCTGATAGCTATAATCTCCATCTATTCAAATGTAATGTCAATCGACATCTCCAGATGACTTGGACTATTCCCTGTCCTTCTCTTCATCCTTTCCTCTTTACTCTTGCTCTCACTTTACGTAATCCCTTGTGTGCTAGTGGCACTCCCACCCTGCTTGGGGTTAAATGCTTAAAAATGCCCTCCTCCATAGATAATGAATTGTACATATAGGGTCTAGTTATGACTTTGATAGAGACAATGAGGTATTATGGTGGATGTAGTAAGAATGGTAAGTAAGAATGTGTTGTTTTGGTTTAAGTAATATTGTGGTATGTTTGGGTCAGTTCGCTAAGTTTAAATTTAAGAGAGAAGAAGACCGTCCTTTTCCCCAGTCCCCATTTTGGCCTTGTGCCATATTTTGTAATTTTTCCAAAGAATTATCGCTCTTCGCTATGGTAGTCTGTGGGTGGGGAGGGGAAAAACAACAATTTAAAATCTAAACCGCAATGTGTATTAACCAATATGAACAAAACTATTGACAAAAAGTAAACAGAATAGTAATACCCTCTCGCCACAATCCTTAATTGTGGCAGAAACATCAGTTAAATGGACGAAATCAATGCGGGGATTTTAATAATATAAAACACTCATTCGTCCAAATTCGCATTCAAACACACACTCATTTAAACACAACAAATACGAAACTCACACCCGAAAAAAAGAAAAAGAAAAAGAAAGCCTCCAGCATCCATTATAGTACTGACGTCTTTGGTCACCTAACGAGGGAGAGAAGGCAGAATTATATTAAAGAAAGTGGGGGCAGAAATAAAAGCGGCCAATGAGTATACATTCTCTAGTTAACTTGAAGGAAGTAACTAAGAACACCCCCACTTAACTAACCTAATTTCGGGCGGGGTTGCCAATGTTCAATCCATTTAGCGCAATATCTTAATGACTAATCGGCATCAAAGTGCCACTCTAAGTTGGCCTCTCTTACACGACACAGACGCGAAAAACTCACCCACCTTTTGCCAAATTCTGATGGAGGGAGCCGCTGCCTTTCCGTCCTATTCTTGACTTTAAGCTGATGCTTAATGAACAAGATCAGTTGGGAAGAGGTGAACTTCTCGCCCCGATAGAATTCTTTTGGGCGTGTTGTCCCAATCACAACACTCATAAATCCTAGCAAGCAAACGATCACATAGTGTTTAGCCTTCATCAACGACTGTACCACATTGATACAAACAGAACTGGCCTCGATGACGAAAAACTTTCCGCGCAGCATGCGCACCAGGATGTCTTCAATACACTTGCACAAACGGGACTATGACCTTGCAACGAACGGTGTGATCCAGGGTTTCCACCTTTCCAAACTCGCCGAACAAATACTTCTGTCGACCCTGAGGGTCCTACTAATCACCAGTCAGGTAAGTGATGCCTCATTATTATTGAGGCATTTCAACTCAGGCGTCCTGCTTCGTAAGACCGAGCTCGTGTATCAGATCATCTTGTACGGATCCCCTAACTAACATGTAATATAATGGCCTTCGGGACAACGCCTGGACGTTGAAGAGGCCATCCGTGAAATAGAAGACTGAGAATAAGGAGTATTGAGGAAAAGACAAACGATGGCCGGGATTCAAGAAGACAGAAGATAGCGATTGACGTTGCATTTAAATTTTTGAATATTGTAGTTATCCAGGAAGCAATAAACACAGATGAGAAGTGCGAGAAAAGAAACTGTTAGAGTAGAAGTGGCGGTTGCATTTACTTATTTCAAAAGTAAAAGGGTGGGACCTATCTGCCAATCAAGTAGCACACTTAAATTCATGTATTCGGGGAATCAGGGTTTTGTGACGTATGATGTCCGTTAATAATTAAGTATAGCTCAAGACTTCAATGTTAAGATGAAACAGTATTTAATTACAATCGCAGATAAATACTTAACAAGAACAAAGAAGTAAAAGTCAACCAAAGATAATTAACCATTTCAGGGAATACCTTGTTAGTAGCGCGGCTCGGCTTAATGTCAGGGAAATCCTAAATCAAAACGCAAATCATAGACGCACAATAATTCACACTAATTCGACTGGATAGTTCCACTCAATAGTCAGTGTAGTCAGTAGCCTGACACCGCTATTTATACACCTAGCGGAAAACATATATTCATAAGTCCAGAGTGTCACGCTCGAACCTCGGTGTCAGTAGTTACCCATTTTCTTCCTATATGACAGAGGGGAAAACTTGCCAGAGCAATTGCCATGAAAATATTTGCAGAAAAGACAGAGGGAAACCAAGTAACGTTCGTAAGAAAGGGTCTGGAGACGTGATGCCAGGACAGAATCAATTATACTAGAGACCCTTCTCTGGATTTTGTCAAGAATTTTTGTATTTAATAATTGTCTCTTCTGAAAAAGTCTAAAAGATTTCTGGAAAGATTTCTTGCCAAATTTTTAGGTTTATATAGCATCGATTATATACGGGTAAAAATAGATTGGGGTTACGCTTGAATTTAAACATGTAAACATGTGTTGGCTTCTTTAAAGTAGAAGACTTTTTCTATAAAATATATTTGAGTCTATCAGCAATTATTTGGTTCAGGAATAGTTCAATATTGGTTGGTTATATTGGAGTCTGTTAGAAATTTCTTGTTTCGGGAATAATTCAATATTGGTTTTTTATATTTGAGTTTGTTAACACTTTCTTGTTTCGGGAATAGTTCAATATTGGTTGTGTATATTTGAGTCTGTTAGAATGTTCTTGTTTCGGGGATAGTTCAATATTGGTTGTTTATATTGAAGTATGTTACCAATTTCTTGTTTCGGGAATAGTTCAGTACTGTTTTTTTATATTTGAGTTTGTTAGAACTTTCTTGTTTCGGGAATAGTTCAATATTGTTTTTTTATATTTGAGTCTGTTAGCACTTTCTTGTTTCGGGAATAATTCAATATTGGTTGTTTATATTTGAGTCTGTTACCAATTTCTTGTCTCGGGAGTAGGTCAATATTGGTTGTTTATATTTCTATCTGTAAGCGCTTTACTGGTCCGGGAATACTTCAATATTGGTTTTATATATTTGAGTTTGTTAGCACTTTCTTGTTTCTGGAATAGTTCAATACTGGTTGTATATATTTGAGTCTGTTAGCAATTTCTTGTTTCGAGAATAATTCTATATTGTTTGTTTATATTTGGGTCTTGCTCGGTTCGGAGATAAGGAAATACTGATCTTTTATAATTGCACAAGTAGATACTTTGGTTTTGAATATATAAATATTGGTTAATATAGATTTTTCTATAGACACGTATGTGGGGAACATACATAATGATTGGGACCCCAAATCCTGTTATCCCTGTTGCCTCTTTAGGTCTAAATCTTGACTTATCCCCATGTAAAATCATTTTTTGATATTTTGTAACATATTATCCGTTCAAATCTTAATGCCTTACATCTATTTCGCTAAAATATTTAATTTTTGATGATATTAAAGAATAAAAATGAACCATTCCATGTTTCTTCCAATTTCCGTTTCAAAACTTATTTTCGAATTTTTCGGGGAAATTTCTTATCTAGTCATATGCGGTTAATACATTTTCAGGTGTTAATTAATATTTTATACTTTTCGGTTTGATATGACTATATTATATTTCTATAGACTAATAAACTGTAGAAATAAGAAAATGTCTTTTATTAAGTAGGAATAGGGAAATATTCATAAAAACAAAAAATCAAAATTTAAACCAACTCTGAACAAAACTGTTCGAATTTCAACCGTTACTTTGATTAGCAAAGAACAAATATGTCTGAAGTACCTTTTATAAACGATTGTTATCAACAACTACCAACTTTGCCTTTGATTATCTATTGTTGTGACTGTATTTACAATCTTACTCTTTCAAGCAAGAGGTTTTAAACTGTGTAAAAATTTCTGAAAACGTTCACTTTTGTATAATACGATCCCTCTTTTTGCTCGTATTATACACAAGAAAATTAGGTGCAGTACCAAATAAATAGAGTGCCGTGTGGGAGCTATTAGTGGGGAATTGAACGAAACAAATAATGTCATTATTTGTATTTCTTACATAACTGTACAGCATTGTGAATTTGAGTATTTCATTTTGTGTTTGCTTCGAAGCTTCATAGATATAAAGCAGTGTGGTACTGTATTAAGCTTAACACTCAATTTTACACCAGTTCAGCCAAAGAAGTGCGGTTCGGAATTGGAGATCAGCGATACACCCACAGCCTCTGGTGACCCCCAAAGGTGAATACCTGTGAGCAAAGCTATGTCTTATATGTGCAGGCGTGAGAAAAAAGAAAACTGTTAGACAGTTATATGTTAGTTTAAGATAATGGTCTCAAACAAGAAGGTCGTCTAGCACCTAAATAGGAACAGCATCTCATGCGACGAGCAGTATATGTTTCGATCAGCCCGATCCACTGCTGATGTCGTAACTATTATTACACACAAAATTCGTAATGCCCTTGATGACACGCACACACTGTAATGACTATAATATTAGATATTTCAAAGGCATTCGACAAATGTTTGCTACACAAGCTCTCCAACTATGGAATCACTGGAAGGGTTTTCTCTATTATAAAATCCTTCTTAACAGGTAATTACTAACGGCTAGTCTTCCGAGGCATTATCGATCAACTAGGAGCCACTTCTCGGACCAACCCTCTTTCTGATGTACATAAATGATCTACCTAAGTGTATACTCCGATCATTTGTAAATATCTATACCGATGGTACGACGATATACGGGCGCACTTCTAAAACTCTTGACGATCAATGGTTGGCAGCTGATCTCTCTTCCGATCTAACACTAGATAAAAAACTGGCTGGTTATATTTAATGCTTCTAAAACCAAGACATTGTCATTGATCAGACTCCGAACTCCTGCCAGTCACGATGAAACGATCTCGAGGAGGCACCGTGTCTTGAGAGGATATTACTCAAACTCACACCTGACCTCAAGTGGAACTCTTATATACGATCCGTCGCTAAAGATGCAGGTAAAATGATCATTACGCTGTGCCACTCCAGTAAGTACCTGCCTCCTCATGCTATCCTCTACCCTTATAAGATCCAGATCAGGCCGAAAATGGAATACTGTTGCCATATTTGGCCAGGAGCTGCCCAGACCTTACTTTCCAGTCTTGATAGTGTTCAAAAGCGTCTCCGAGTACATGTTAAAGAAGAATTATTTTCCACCCTACAAGCTACAACTCACAGGTGAGTGGCTAGTCTCTCACTTCGCTATCGCTACTATAATGGAAAGGGCTCAGACGAACTACATTCCTTGGTTCCGCCACGTCTAACCTTCACAGCTAGGACCCGCCATACCACTAACATAGTAGCCACGTACATTACTTCCTTATTTCATCGGCGAGAAGTAAGTTCCACTGAAACAGCTTCTTTCCAAAAACCACTTCTCCGTGGAAGAGACTCCCACGAGAATGTTTCTCCGATCACTAAAATCTTAACCTGTTCAAGTCTAGAGTTAACCGTTATCTACCCCTCATCCATATAAACTACCCCTTACCGTAACCCTTTACCTCGTGTGTCACCCGGTCTTTGTACAGGGTGAACTGTACTGTAAGAAAATAAATTAGTTTGTTGTTACCTTCTATAATGACGTGGGTTTGCCGACAAAATGAAAATCTTAGCGCATAATTTGAAAAGTTTAAGGGTAGCTGTTTGTGACGGAGAGACTGATTCTAATCGAGTTTATCATGTCCAACCAAAACATATAAAGTTTATTAATATCACGGAAAGTAAAGGAGGCATCCGATATTTTACGAAATTCATTGAACACAGTCCGAAACGGCCTTCTTAAGAAGAAAAAAGAAGCATATCAAGAAATGTTGACATATGTTTAAATCAGTTCAGTACTCCTTTATTTTTGTGGTACGGTTTTCAGAGCTGAGCTCTTATTTACGAATTTAATCACGCATGCGCAATAATACACGCGTAAACAAGCTGACACAGGAACAGTAATTGCCTGTTAAATCATTTCTCGCCAGTTTTCCTCTCAAAATTATTTTCTGTTTTAAAGAAAATGTTTTGATGAATAAATGTCAAGACACGAAACAAATATATTTTTATAGAATGAAAAGCAAAGCAAAAATAGAATTTGTGTATATATATCTATATATACCGAAATTAATGACCGCATCACCACACCCGCAAAAAACAACCAACTTAGAAGAAGAAAAGAACATTAAAAAGGTTAAAAAGACACAAAGCGGTGCACAATATCGAAATTCAATGAAAGCAACCCATATCAGAACAGGAATATGACTCCCAAAATATCCAAGAGAAACTAGATTGCCGTGACTAAAAGTTTCAAGCAAAGAAGCGATCCTCAGACGGTTCAGATAAATGATAAAGAAACGATACATTAAAACATTTCACTTATGTCCGTTTATATTTTTTGTCTTTCCCCAGACTCTGAAATATCCACGAGACACCACTTTGTCGCGACCAAACGTTTCACGCAAAGAAGCGATCCTCAGACGGTTCAGATACATTTCCTTTATATTTGCTTTTTTGTCTTTCCACGAGACACCACTTTGTCGCGACTAAACGCTTCACGCAAAGAAGCGATCCTCAGATGTGTCTGAGAACGTATCTGGATAACCAATCTCCAAATATATTTAGTACTGTTGCTTTTTGTTTTTTTTTCATATTTGTCTATTATATATTTTGGGATTATATCAGAGCTGCCCAAAAACGAGGCCCTGGAGACTGCAGTGTGACTGGCAAAAGGTTTTGAAAATAGTCCAGCTCAGTTCAGCGACTGATCGCATAAGCTCCCGCTTTGTGGAAGCACGACTCAATCAATATGTCACTGTTTTTGTATCGACTTCATTCTTTTAACTCTCCGTAGAAAAAAAAAGAAAGAATTTTCCCGCCATGTCTCTCTTTCTATCTGTATGTATCTTACTCATAATTAATAAGTTTCTCTAAAACAAGTTTCACTCTTCAACCCCCGTCTGATTTTTTGCAATCAATGTTGTCCTGTACATTCATTTTACTTGTGGCTGGCTGATATATATATATATATATATATATATATATATATATATATATATATATATATTATAAATTAATTGATTTAAAATATGGGTTTTTCGCTACACAGTGATAACCATGTTTCAAAAATGGAAGCTAAAGCCCTTGAATTTAATTTTGTTATTAAACCAAAGACATTAGTTCCATTTCCTCGTCAAGCGAATTTTGGAGTAACTTATTTTTTAAAATTTACGGTTGTTAAAGGCACGGCAAAGATTCATAATTAAGGGTTTCCAAGGTTACCGAGAAATAACTGATACAACGAAAATTAAAATGTTGAACCCCCTACCACCCCTTGTCTAGATGAATGGATTTCTCGGTATCCTTGGAAACCCTCAATTATGAATCTTTGCCGTGCCTTTAACAACCGTACGTTTTAAAAAATAAGTTACTCCAAAATTCGCTTGACAAGGAAATGGAACTAATGTCTTTGGTTTAATAACAAAATTAAATTCAAGGGCTTTAGCTTCCATTTTTGAAACATGGTTATCACTGTGTAGCGAAAAACCCATATTTTAAATCAATTAATTTATAATATTAATGCTCTGTAAATTTACATTGAGCACTATTGTGTAAAAATAAAAATATCTATAAGAACACCGGATTTTATATCTTACTGTTCTTTATATATATATATATATATATATATATATATATATATGTAAGAGGATTGATAAAAAAGTATTGAGATTGTTGATATTGTAACGCAGTACATAGAATGAAGCCGTTTGGTACAGACAGACATTGAACTGCGCATACACACTAAATTATAACATTCCCGCTCACTTCTGTTGGAAGGAAAGTGTGTAGAGTTTGGTCGTCTAACCGCAGTAGAGAAGTTCCATCAGTGACAATGGCTTGCGCAGCAGTTTTGAGCCAAGGAGACATTCCTCAAATCCAATAACCACCATATTCCCCAGATCTCACATTCTTCTGATATTTTTTTTCTCTTCAAAAATCAAATCCCACTTGAAGACAGCAAGATTTCAAGGCGTACAAGAAACCCAAGAGAATGCGACGAGGCAGTTTCTCGCTATCCTCCGATGCTTATATCAATGGAAACGACGCAAGATAAATTGTGTGGATTCATAAGGGGACTACTTTGCAGGAAAATAAATGCCGAATTGATATGTCTTGTAGTTTTCTTTTTATAGCAGCAGTTCCGATACTTTTTAGTCAGACCGCGTGCGTTCAACAGACGAAGTGGCCAAAGAAAAATCACTGAAGAGGCGAGTGAGTTTAATGTCGTGCTGTATTGTTAGCTTAATATTTCTATACAATGTTTTCTGATATGGCTAAAGTACTTTGGTTATGTTTGGTAATATACTGATAACTTGTTTTAAACACAACAAGCTTTAATACGCTGTCACTTTTTCTTGAATATAACTTTAGAGGACCGTGTGTGTTTGTGTGTTGTATTAGATACACGTGTGTAACTCCTGGTAGAATATTAAAAGGTGCAACTACAACAAAAAAAATCCGGACTTGAATTAAGTCCAACTGAAGATAAAGAAGACGAACAAGACCGATATATATAGGCCTGGGAACCAGCGAAAGCAGCTCATCGGAGCAATTACCGTGAAAGTATTTTGTAAAAAAGACAGAGCGAGGCAACGGCGCATCTGTGAGAGAGCGACTGCAGACGAGATGCCAGATCAGGGCCAATTACGTTGCCTATCCGTCTCTGGATCTTATCAAGAACCCTGAGGCAAACAGCAGGGGCTCCAGACCATATATGGCAGCGATACTCCATGCAAGGTCGAATGGTTGATTTATAGATTTGGAGGATCGATTCCGGTATCAACAAATATATGTATTAAACAACACAATTTAACAATGGATATAGACATTAAGATTTTGTGTGTGTGTGAACATTTGTGTTTGTTCTTTGGTGAATGTTCATACGTACGTGTATGTGTGTATAATGTTCATGGCGTTCTCCCACAAGTGGGGGAGACGTTATCTTTTTGCAAGAGCTTACATTGTGGATGTGTTCGCTGAAATGAGGAAATGAAAAAGAGAGAACGAGGCAAGAAGTCGCCCAGTATTTATAGTGTAGGAAGAAAGACCCCTAGTGAACAATTAGGGAATTAAGGAGGAGCTAACTCCGACATATCCTGTTGAAATGGAGGTGGCATCTAATATGCCCGTTAAATAAATCAAAGTTAAACAAGTTACCAGTACTCGATTTTGAAACATATGATGTAGTAAAAACACAAATACAGTATTAGCGAGTGAAAGCACTTTGGCAACTCAAAGGTTGATTTTGTGATGTTGGCTACTGTTCGGATTTAAAATTATAACAAAAATAGAATCAGTTCGTAGATTATGAAAAACTTTGGATGAAGAAGAAATAATGACATTTTTGCTCGAAAGTAAATTTGGAGAAATGCAGTTAAGAAAAATATCATTTAAAGACGCATTCTGTAATAAATAAAATAAATAAATGAAATAAAAAAGGAAATAAATAACCTAACTTTTGACTTTCACTCGTTTGCACTATTTATCGAAGCGGAAGGAAACCAAGAGGCGATTTACACGTATTTCATTTTATTTGTTTCTGTGTTTGATCTTGTGATTCCATTTGAATCCATCTATATTTCTGAGATGAGGTGTTATGTACACTATTTACATTATTCGGACTATTGTCCTCATCTTTGTCGCCATATTTATCACGTTTCGGCCCTTCAGTATCTGTCTATATTTCTGAGATGAGGTGTTATATACACTATTTACATTATTCAGACTATTGTCATCATCTTTGTCGCCATATTTATCACAACGTTTCGGCCCTTCCGTATCTGTCTATATTTCTGAGATGGGATGTAATATACACTATTTACATTATTCAGACTATTTTCCTCATCTTTGTCGCCATATTTATTACAACGTTTCAGCCTTTCAGTATCTGTCTATATTTCTGAGATGAGGTGTTATATACACTATTTACATTATTTAGACTATTGTCCTCATCTTTGTCGCCATATTTATCACGTTTCGGCCCTTCAGTATCTGTCTATATTTCTGAGATGAGGTGTTATATACACTATTTACATTATTCAGACTATTGTCCTCATCTTTGTCGCCATATTTATCACAACGTTTCGGTCTTTCAGTATCTGTCTATATTTCTGAGATGAGGTGTTATGTACACTATTTACATCATTCAGTTTATTGGCCTCATCTTTGTCGTCATATTTATTACAATGTTTCGGCTGTTGTACGCTCCGGCAGTCTTCGGGTGGTTGGAATATCGAACTGAACCCTTTATTTCGCTCACTGGGGTAGACTGTTCTAGTTCCATGTGCCATGTCTAATGGATGTCAGTTATCTCCTGTTAATTTCCCTCTGAAAGTTCTCCACTGCCTTAACAAGGTATTGAACTCACACTCTTTGGGTCCTGTCACTGGATCTAACTAACGCCTTTATCCACTGTGCCATGTGTCCTTGGCATGTGGAACTAGAACAGTCTACCCCAGTGAGCGAAATTTAGTGTTCAGTTCGACATTCCAACCACCTGAAGAAGGCCGGAGCGTAACATGGCCGAAACATTGTGATAAACATGGCGACAAAGATGAGGACAATAGTCCGAATAATGTAAATAGTGCATTTGAATTCGTCTTGTAATTTTATATTTTCGTCTTTTAACCTGATATTTTTTCTTTGCTTCATTTAAAGCCGATTCATGTAAGACTTGCGATCCGAGCGACTGACCCAACTCGACAAATACCGCGAAAACGTCGTAAGGTCACGTAACTTTATAGAGTTTATATTTGTCACCGGAAGTAATATGAATATCCTCTTCCTCCGCTTGCTTCCACAGGACGGCGAAGCGGTTTTCCGTTTTTTTTTCTGTTTTTATTTTTTATTTTTTTCGTTATTGGCGTTGATTCAACCAGTGGCTGGGCATATAAAAACACGAAAAAGAAAGAAAAATAATAGAATGTCTGCTATCTTTATTGCCGTAAAATTCTCTGTATAGTTGCGAAGAGGCGTTGGAATTTGTTTTTTCCTCAATGGCAGCAAAAAAGGATGAAATCGGCCTCATCTTATCGGATGACTCTTATAATAGAATAATACCGACGTACTTTTTCTTCCAACTTGACACCTTCGCTTGCTACAGCTCTCCACGTTCTAGTCACGACATCCGTGCCACAAACTGCAAAAAAAGAAAAAGAAAAGAAGACAAAACAGATATTAACATTTTAGTGTAAACAAACGAAGTAAAAATAAACGAGAAAAATGGAATAAACACATTTTCTTCACTGTCAATGTCATGATGCGCACGGACATTCTGACACATGTACGCGCATGCGCATATGATACTTATTTCACCTCACAATCTTGCCTATAATTACATATCAACACATTGTGTAAATTTGAGCGTAAGACCAAGAATTAAACTATATGACTGTTTGGCGTGAGGTCCGAGTTTTAATCTTGATAAATAGCATCCCGTTAAAAAAATAATTAACGAATAAAAAAGTGATTTTGTCTGAATCTTTGAGATAGAACATTTTCAGCAGTGGCAGTAACCGCGAAAATTTATAAACGTTTTCTTATTTTAAATTTCTGATGGATCCTAATTATTAATTTAATGAATAAATAAGCTCATGTCTAGTTCATCAATTAGAAAATACCCGTAGAAATTCTCTTGTGCATCGTTAAATATCTGAGCTTAAAAAGGTTAACAAAATAATGCAATGACAATGGTATGCATGGATTATTTAAAAAAAAATAGTACAAGGGTGGAAATGAAAAGATTTAACAGTTTCTATTTCACTGAAGCAGACGTTAAATGTATTAACTCTTTCTTTACGTCCTGGGTATGACAATAAACTACATCCGGATCTATTTCGATCATCGAAGTTAAGCAAAATCAAGCCTTATCCGTATTAGATGGGGGACCGTTTGAGTACATTGAGAACACTGGATACTGTAAGCAACGGGAGAATAAAACGAGGCAAAAAAACCCTCCCTTGTAATGCAGCGTAAAAGATGGTGTGCGTCAAACGACAGACTGGTGTTTCGCGATTGGCGAAGGAACGTCACTGTCGACAGCAAGGAGATACTGTCTCTAAAAAATGAAACAAAAATCTTTAGTAGGAGTTACGATCACTAACTGTACCGAATTCACTTGGGTTGCAACGGAAAAAAATTATGATCGTTGAATCTGACTATTCAACACAATCGATCGAGGAGTGCATATTTCTGTCTATAAGTATTTATTTGATAAGTGCCCTCCTCATTGTGGAAGTATTTTATTCCTCAGCATGGGATACAACTAGATCTCAGGTCAAACCAAGATGAGGTCATCAAACCGAGTAAATTACTCCTACTACTACTACACCTACTAAACAACAACAACAACAATAATAATAATAATAATAAAAACCCCCCTTGGCCTAAAAATATCGGGGTGATATTCGGCGGGGAATAGCCGTGTCTCATGGGTAGGACGAGATCTTTAATTTTGGTCGACAGTCTTCTTAGAGGTGATATCTTGAACAAAATTACCCCTTGGCGGTTAAACATAAAATGCAAAAAATACTCTTATAACAACATCAGTAATGATGATGATAATGATGATTGTCAGTACTTCCGGACCAACTAGAGAATGCTGGGATCGAGACGGATTCGGTGGACAGTTTAAATAAAATACGTTGTTGAGTTTACCAGGTGTCGTCTTTGTGTTGCTTTGTGTTGCCATTTTTCAGTGGCAGTTCTCATATCTTTTGTCATAAAGGAAGAAAATGGGTAACTACTGACACCGAGGTTCGAGCGTGACACTCTGGACTTATGAATATATGTTTTCCGCCAGGTGTATAAATAACAGTGTCAGGCTACTGACTGAAGTGACTATTGAATGGAACTATCCAGTCGATTTAGTGTGAATTATTGTACGTCGATGATTTGGGTTTTGATTTAAGATTTACTGGACGTTAAACCGAGCCACGATACCAACAAGGTATTCACTGAAATGGTTAATTTTTACTTCTTTGTTCTTGTTAAGTATTTATTTGCAGTTGTAATTAAATACTGTCTTATCTTAACATTGAAGTTTTGAGTTATACTTAATTATTAACGGCCACCGTACGTCACAAAATCTTTCCACCCTGGAACATAGTGTCAGAAGTTGGATTACCTAAAAGAGAATTTTTTTAAAGAATAAGGGTTTACTAACTCAAGCACCAATTATATCCTACTATCTTCATATCTTCACCCCCGCACGGTCTGCTACAAAACTGTTAATAACAGAGGTGAAATCACTGAAGTGAAAATCACATCATTCAAATAAGTAACAATGTAACTCGCACACATATGTCAGAAAGTGACCGGCTTCCCAAAATTCATATGACAAAATTCAATAAACATATTGTACAAAGATATAACGCCGCATTGCAAACACGGAGAAAGCTCTGGGAAACATCACAAAAGTAAATAATGTCATATGTGCAACATCTTTGGCAGCTACTGGAAAGCATAATATCAAGACAAATGAAAGATTAAAAAACAAAGAAAGGCAAGATTAAAGCGAGAAATTAAAACGAGAACAAAGAAAGGCAAGATTAAAGCGAGAAATTGAAGAAATCAGATGTTAGTTATCGATACTCGATGAGATTTCAAAAAATTCAACACAGAAATGTAAGAAGATCAAGCGGAAATATAAAATTAATATAAAATTAAAACAGTCAATGAAATTTCACCAATCAAAGAAATACTTCAACAAAAAACTGCAATTAAAAGCACAGAGAACAAAAGGCGATATGAAGAGAGTTGTAGGTTCTGTCGACAAAATAATGTGTTTCAAACGGACCTCAAAAACTTTTACAGAGAAATTGGAAAAGCAGTTATAGAAGACAAAAAAAAAACACCATCTACTGAATCAGTGCAAATATTTTGGGAGAATATTTGGAGCAGCCGAAAGGAATCTAATCCCAAATGCAGAGTGGATAAAACGAGAACAAGAAAGAATGAAAGATAAACCTATAGGGAAGAAACAAGGACTATGAAGAGGAGAATGAAAAATGAAAAACGAAAGGAAAAAAAAACCGGAAAGATGGACAGAAAGAAAACAAACAAGCACGCGGAAGAAAAAATAAAACATGATATATCTTGACACAAATTTATTGAACATTTTACAAGCTCCCGATATAGCAAAAAGACGCTCAAGTTTTTTTCTCTCGTGTCAACCGTTAGTGTTTTTAAGTTATAGTTAAGATTTTGAAAGCTTGCTCTTAAAGTCAGCACTCTCTCCCCATCTCTCTCTGTATAGAAAAACTGGTGTTACATGATCTTCCTTAATCCCTTTACATGATCCTTTTATGCGTGTGTGCATTTCATTAAGCAGAGAACATGGAATTAATGCTCAGAGTTGATACATCGGATAAAAAAGACTGTCGTAATATAAAAAGACTGTCGTAATATAAAAAGACTGTCGTAATATAAAAAGACTGTCGTAATATAGTTAATAAAAAAGGAAAAAAAAAACATATAGAAAGAAAGAATGCCAAATTTGACATCGTCCGCTTCCTCCTCTTCTCTTTTTATTCACCGTACCTTATTTTTTGTTTTTATTTGACATGTTTTTCCTATAATTCCAACTACTTTCTTTTTTGTTTCCAGAACGACACTCCCGAAAACAGATGCGATTCTGCATGCATTGCGCATGCGTCTTTCGCAAAAGGTAAATGACGGAGTTGCAGGTCAGCCATCGACGCCAAAGTATTTGTCGTGCATTTGGCGACAGCTGCACAACTGCAACCGCTGCACGCCGTTCCTGCGTAGCAGAGGCTCTGCCTGCTTCCATAATTGCGTATGCCTCGGATGACAGATTATTTTACAAGTACACAAAAGGAATGAAAACGATCTTTTACAGTAGTTGAGGTTTTCACAATGACTTGGTGACCATGCGGAGAACCGAATAGTAATAATATATAATATAATATAATATATATTATATTATATTATATTATATTATGTATATATATATTACATTAATTGTATATTTGGGCAACAAACCCTATTTTATACAAGTTTCGTTAATCGTTAAAGACGACGGATAAATTACTGCGATTAACTTTTTTATTTATTTTTTCCTGTGTTCGTACAAGTGTTTTTTTTTTTTTCGTGGACACAGTGTGTGTAAAAACTGTTGAAATCTTCAACATATCTGAGCGCTTTCGGCTATTCTTTTGCCCATTATCAAAGACAATTTAAAATTTTTACTTTTATCTAAATGTGTGTGTGTTTTTTTATGTATGCATCTGAGGTTATAGGAATGTTTTATTTTTCAATCACGGTCAGCCCGTTCTGGCTGTGTTCATAATTAATGTTATTGAGTGTTGACTTTTCCATTTTTATTATTAGTGCTTCCATTATTTTTAATCTTTCTTACATGTGGATGAGGCTATCATACTTGTATTTTCTACTGTTGCAGATGGAATTTGGTAGGTTTCCGTTTGTGTCTAAATGAGTCCTAATTGTGCTATGGTCGAGTAGGTGTAACGTGAATCGTCTAGATAGATATGTAGTGGTATGACCAATTTAATTATTTATGACTTTGGTTTCATCAGTTAGACAGTTCCTTAAGAGCCATGTGAATTTGTAAATAATATAATAGTCAGTTATGTGCTTTCGATACATGACTGACGAGGCAGACATTTTTCCCCGCAGTAGGTTTCCATTTTTTTCTGCGGTAGACCAGTTGCAATCTAAGGCTATAGAACCCCGGTCTGTCCTGCTCCTGGGGAGAAGAAGGGGATTCATACATTTCCCAAGGGTATTAGCACATGGATTCGACTGGAATCCCTCTGATTTCTCAATCCAAGACGCTATCCACTACTCCACCGATGATAAGGTTAGCTGCCTTAAATTTTTTGTAGTAAATAATTTAATTTTCTTGTTCTGGTCCACTGGGGTTGTGTATTTCTTAATGACATTTTTCAGAGAAAATTTGTCTATATAACAGAATATAAAAAAAATCCAGGTTTATTTAAAGATCGCATTGACACGTGAAACAGTCACCAAGCAGTGTTGAATCTATCTATCTATCTATCTATCTATCTATCTATCTATCTATCTATCTATCTATGTCCTTTTTATATCTATCTATCTATCTATCTATCTATCTATCTATCTATCTATCTATCTATCTATCTATCTATCTGTTGTTTGGTTACGATGCTGGACATAAATTTGATTTCATTAATGACGCCCTAATTAAAAACGAAAGTAATTCTTTAAGGAGAAAATGCATTGAAAACTTAATAATAACATTATTACCAACTATAAAGACATGACTAAAATCTTACGTTTTTACATTACATTAGGTTTCCATCAGTTTCTTCTATAGTTTTTCACCCGTTTTTTGAATAGGTTTCCATCCGTTTCTTGTACAGGTTTCCACCCGTTTCTTGTGTAGGTTTCCACCCGTATCATGTGTAGGTTTCCACACGTTTCTTGTATAGGTTTCCGCCTGTTTCATGTATAGGTTTCCATCCATTTATTGTATAGGTTTCCACCCGTTTCTTATGTAGGTTCTCACCCGTTTCTTGTATCAATTTCCACCCATTTTTTTGTATAGGTTTCCATCAATTTCTTGTATAGGTTTCGCCCGTTTCTTGTAGGGTTTTCACCCGTGTTTTGTATAGGTTTCCATCCGTTTCTTGTATAGGTTTCCACCATTTTCTTGTATAGATTTCCATCCGTTTCCTGTATTGGTTTCCACCCTTTTCTTGTATAGGTTTCCATCCATTTCTTGTATAGGTTCACCCGTTTTTATGTAGGTTTTCACCAGGTTTTTGTAAGGTTTTCCATCCGTTTCTTGTATAAGTTTCCACCCGTTTCTTGTAGCGTTTTCACCCGTGTTTTGTATAGGTTTCCATCCGTTTTTTTAATAGGTTTCCACCATTTTCGTGTAGAGATTTCCATATTTTTCTTGTATTGGTTTCCACCCGTTTCTTGTATAGGTTTCCACCCGTTTTTATGTAGGTTTTCACCAGTCTTTTGTATAGGTTTCCATCCGTTTCTTGTGTAGGTTTCCACCCGTTTCTTGTGTAGGTTTTCACCCGTTTCTTGTATAGATTTTCACTCGTTTTTATAAGGGTTTCCATCCGTTTCTTGTATAGGTTTCCTCCCGTTTCTTATAGGGTTTTCACGCGTTTTTTATAGGTTTTCATCTGTTTCTTGTATAGATTTCCACCCTTTTCTTTTATAGGATTCCATCCATTACTTGTATAGGTTTCCACACGTTTTTATGTAGGTTTTCACCAGTTTTTTTGCCAGGGTTTCCATCCGTTTCTTGTATGGTTCCACCCGTTTTTATGTAGGCTTTTAGCAGTTTTTTGTATATGTTTCCACCCGTTTCTTGTGTAGGTTTTCACCCGTTTCTTGTTTAGGTTTCCACCCGATTCTTGTGTACGATTTCACCCGTATCTTGTATAGGTTTCCACCCGTTTCTCGTATAGGTTTCCACCCGTTTCTTATATAGGTTTCCATCCATTTCTTGTATAGGTTTCCGCCCGTTTCTTGTAGGGTTGTCGCCCGTTTTTTTATAGGTTTCCACCCGTTTTGTGTAGGTTTTTAGCAGTTTTTTATATAGGTGTTCATACGTTTCCTGTATAGGTTTCCACCCGTTTCTTGTATAGGTTTCCGCCCGTTTCTTGTATAGGTTTCCGCCCGTTTCTTGTATAGGTTTCCGCCCGTTTTTTTGTATAGGTTTCCATCCATTTCCTGTATAGGTTTCCAGCCGTTTCTTGTATAGGTTTCCGCCCGTTTTTTTGTATAGGTTTCCATCCATTTCCTGTATAGGTTTCCGCCCGTTTCTTGTATAGGTTTCCGCCCGTTTTTTGTATAGGTTTCCATCCATTTCCTGTATAGGTTTCCATCCATTTCTTGTATAGGTTTTCCATCCGTTTCTTTTAGGGTTTTTCACCCGTTTCTTGTATAGGTTTCCACCCGTTTCTTGTATAGTTTTTCATCCATTTCCCGTATAGGTTTCCACCCATTTCTTACGTAGCTTTCAGTATCGTGACGAGCAGCTATTATTATAATCAAGAACGCGTGCGCACACCGGCAACCTGAAGGAATGACAAGCCTCCGAACGCGGATGGTGTGAATTCTAAATGGATCCTTCTGCAGAAGCCAAGCCAAACCTAAAAAGAGAAAAAAGGTAGGATTACACACGCAAACAAAATAAAATGGATAATAAATAAGAGAAGTAATAGTCATATCAGTCCAACATAGAATGTTTGTAATCCTTTTCAACTTCTATCACGTTAGTACGGATTTATGCTTATAATATTTTTACCTGATTTACGTTTTAGTGGCACTGAGAAAAGAAAATCTTATTGTTGTAACACACGCACGCACACACACATCTATCTATCTACCTGTCTAAATATTTTAATATATTTTCTGTTTATACGTTTTTGTTTTTTGTTTTTTTATAGATATACTTATTTGAGTAAATGCTCTGTTTTTTAATTAAACGGTATTAATTACATTTACCGGCCTGAATTTTCGAGAAATTTCCTAGAAATTATGCGACCTCCGACATGAATCGAAACTGTATCCTATGTTTAAAAGCAGTAATCCGAGCTTTGCTAAACCGGAAATTCTACGGGGCTGAACGGTCATAATACAGCCGGATTAATGATTTCTGTCAGTGGGGACAGTATTGAGGGGGGGATACTGGAAGTTATAAGTTATTTTTTTTTAATACATTTTTTATATGTTTTGTGTATGTAGTATAGCAGATTTCATGTTGTTTTTTTTATCACTTTTGTTATTAAGTATGCTACTTTGTGATATTAGAAGCTCTGTTAAGTAGCTTGAAATATAAGAACCTGGCCGTAAATTCACTGTCTATAAGCCAGCGATTTCCCACTCGAATTTTCTCGAAAATTCCGAAATAAATCTATATTGTTATTCCAAATGTTCTTCGGACTCATATTGTCTGTTTTTGTTGGTGCTATTTCTATTTCTGTTCATGCCCTTTTCTTTTTTTGGTGGGTGGGGACTCTTCTCTCATTATCTAAAACTGAAGCGCTGATTCATTCAACCTCGAATTGTGCTGACTCATATCACCATCATGAAGGATGTTTATCAAATATTGATAGAATAAATACAAAACACACAGAGAAACACTTCCTTTTTGCCAACCATCTAACATTTCTTTTAGTTGACCACGAAAAAAAAAAACCCCGGATTCCACCTGTTTTATGAATCAGAGTAAATAATAAAAACATAAAACTGAGTATAATAAAAAAAAATATACAAAACATTAATAAATGAATTTAATTATAGACATACTAAAGAATAGAAATACAAGCAATAGAAGATATTTTAACTTCCGATTTCATAAATATATTATGAACCAGATCATACTAACATGTGAGATTGTAAAAACGATACAGTGATCTGGATCTTCACTATATATATCGAACGAATTATACAAGCTAATCGCTGATTGGTTGGTTGATTTACATTTTACGCCTTATCAAACGTTTGTGAGTTGTTTAAAACCGAAACCATTTGTATTGTAAGGATAAGTCTTTTTCGTTTAAAATTCATTAAATCTCTACAGAGATCCTTAAATAAGAAAGATTTTCTTCTGCTCATTGTAAATAACTCTTTTATATTAGATTGATTTGTTTTTACGGCTTATCAACCCAATGTTGATTGATTAAATCGATTTTTTACGGCTTATAAACAGGTTATTTAAAGCCAGAAAATATTTTTAGATTATAAGATTATTTTTTATAGATAATAATGCTTTCGTGATACAGGTCTTATTATTTAACCCATAGCTGAGAGGGGAAGAAGTGCATTCATACCTTTCCCATGCTGGTCAGTGAATATAACGGGAATTATCCCTGACAGCAGGCGCTCATCCAAGCTTGCAGCAAATGGTATTCCCATCTAGGTATTGACTAAGCTTGATGTTGCTTAACTCTGGACCCTTTATTGCTTATTTAAAACTGAAAGATATTTTGCTTGTAAGATTAATATAATATTGATTTGTTTTTTTACGGCTTATCAAACCTTCGTTGATTATTTAAAATCGAAACCTATTTTGTATATAATTCGAATGAATATTGCATTATTATTGGATAATAAAACTGATTTTTTAAGATTCAAGTCTAATTATTTAACCCATAGCTGAGGGAAGAAGATGAATTCATAAATCTCCAAGGGCAATTTGCACGTAAATGAATGTAACAAACCCGACTGGTATTCGAACACGACTCTCCGATTTCTCATTCTAAGCCGCACCAAAATAAAAATATAAAGACCTGGAATTAGAAATTGCACGAATGCGGTATTTAAACACACCCAGTATTCCAGTAATAATAGGAGCACTAGGAATTACTAAAAATAATACTGATAAACATATTAAGAAAGCCCAAGGAAATAATTTCACTATGTGAGTAAGAAAGAAATTACTTATGACCACCACCCTGATACACGTTCAATGTATTATGCGTAATAAGTTTCTAAGAAAAAAACATTTTTTACCTCAGGTCTCTGATAAAAGACTTGGTAAAGGATTGCATCAAAAAACAAACCAGGAATACTGAAAATAATAATAATAATAATAATAATAATAATAATAATAATAATAATAATAATAATAATAAATGTGGCACATGGGAACATCAACAATCCCTGTTGTAGTTGGAGCCCTCGGATTGATTGGAAAAGATTCCAGTAGACTAATTGAAGGGATTCCTGGAAGCCCATGACTTAAAGAAATAAAAAAATTGTCCTCACGAGTACAACCCACAACTTACGAAGGGCTTTATCTATGTAAAATATGTTTCTTTTTTTTTTCTTTTTTTTTTTTTAATAATTTTCCAGTGGAAAATGTCATGATGCCATTTCTAATCTTAGGTCTCTAGGCGGGACCCGGAAAGAAATGTGTAAACGCCAGAAATCCAAGGAAATAAAATAATAATAATACAGCATTATGTTAAGCGCGGCTATCAAGAATCGCAACTAAAACAAACTGGCAAAAATGAAGATTACCTTAATTTTATACCAAGTCAAAACACCAAAAATCACAATAAAAATTCTGTAAAGCTGCCATTAGTCATCAACTGGCACCGAAATTTCGAAAAATGCTACACGACAGCTATGAAGACATTGCGCAAAAATATCCGCGTTTTAAAGAGATTTTTCCTAACCCGCCTAAAATTTTTTCTTTCAAAAGAAATAAAAACATCAGACAAATTTTCACAAATGTAAGCGTCCACACTGAAAACAACATTGGGGTTTCGGATCGTTGTCCTCCCGGAAACACTCACAGAAGAGGGAAACCCTGTGTGTTGTGCAGCAATATGAGTCAAGTTAATTTGATCATAAATTCATAGAGAAACATCACGATTTCTACAGAGGCTGGTAATTGTACTTATTCCCATTTAATATGGGGCACAAGGCCGAAACGATGGAGCACCCAGTGAGGACCGAACTCACTATTCTCTTGTAATTGATCTAACGAGACAAGCTTGCTAACCATTACGCTTCGTTGAAGTATCCCAAATAGAAATGACATGCATATTAGCCAGAGGTAGCGATAGAAAATGACATGAGGTATTATGGGATTTCTCGGTTTATACAGGCACCATGTTAATGAAGCACAAAGGCTTGAACTCATTGGAATAGATAAGGGGAGTAGCAAATGTCAAATTATTGACTTTGCTGTTCCATACGATCCAAGAGTGGACTCCAGAGAAACAGAAAAGATTGAAAAATACCAGGATCTGTTTAGGGAGCTGAAGAAGCTATGGAACATGACTGTTGAAGTAGTTCCTTTTGTAAGAGCGCTTAGGGGAAACAGGAATTTCTATTTACTTATATATATATATATATATATATATATATATATATATATATATATATATATATATATATATATGTGTGTGTGTGTGTGTGTATATATATATTTACAATAAGGTTCACTTTGTACAAGGCCCGGGGGCCACTCAAGGTAGAGCGTTACGTTAAGCGGCAGTTGATACGGGTAGGAGGGGAAGATAACAGGTAACTCTCGACTTGAACAGGTTAACATTGAAGTGATCGGAAAAACTTCCCCTGGGAAGTGGGTTCCACGGAGCAGTCGTTCGCGGGAAGAGCCTGTTCGAGTGGAACTTACTTATCACCGATGGAATACGAAGGAAAGGTGGGTGGTTTGCTACAATGTAATGTGGCATGGAGGGTCCTTGCCGTGAAGGTTAGACATGGCGGAACGAAGGAATGTAGTTCATCCGAGCACTTTCCATAGTAATAGCGATAGAGCAGTGAGAGACTGGCCACATTCTGCCTGTGAGAAAGAGAGATTGGTGGGTGGAAAATAATTCTTCTCCCACAAGGACTCGAAGACTCTTTTGAATTCTATCGAGACTGGAAAGTGAGGACTGGGTAGCTCCCGCCCAAATATGACAACCGTGGCCCATTTTTGGCCTGATCTGGTTCCTGTAAAGGTAGAGGACAGCGTCGCAGAGTCAGGTGCTTACTAGAGTGCTACAAGGAACCGACCATTTTTTTCCAGCATCTTTAGCGATAGATCGAATATACGAATTCCACTTGAGGTCAGGTGTTAATTTAAGGCCCAACAGTATCTCAAGTCACGGTGCCTCCTGTTCATCATGAACGACGGTAGTTGTCGGACTGACCGGTGGTGATGCAATGTAACTAGTTTGCTTTTCGAGACATTGAATGCAACCAGCCAGTTTGTCCCCCACTGGGAAGTTAAACCGAAAGAGAAATCAGCTGCCAATCTCTGACCATCAAGAGTTTTAGACATACACTCGTATATCGTCGTATCATCGGTAGAGATGTTTACAAATGATCGGAGTCTATTTTTAGGTAGATCAAGTAAATCACAAAGAGGGTCGGTCCTGGAAGTGATCCCCGAGGGTCGCCTGTGCTGATCGCCACTGATCCTAAGGTCTGGCCTATAATAACTACCTTCAGGGTAGTAATAACTGAGAAGGCTGTTCCAGTGATTTCATAGCTGGAGAGCTTGTGTAGCAAACCTTTGTTCTACACCTTGTCAAAGGCCTTCGAAATATCTAATGTTATTGTCCTCGAGGTGTGTTTGTCGTCAAGAGCCTCACTAATTCCGTGTGTAAATGGTAGGACGCCAGCAGTAGATCTGGCCGATCGAAACTTGTACTGCTCGTCGCTCAAGTGGTTGTTCTTTCCTAGGTGCTCGACGACCGTCTTATTGATTGCCCGTGAGTATCAAAATTTCCAAACCCTCTTTCCTCATTATGTGGCCTAGTATGATACTATATGACACTGGTGGAATTAAAGGGGTTAATGTAAAAATGTGTGCTGAAATCGTTACAATATATTCCGTGTTATTCACTAACCGTAAGTATTAAAAACGGAATTGGGGAATAATATTTGTTTTATGGTCGCCAACAAAAGTGAAAGTAGCGATTGGCAGGCCGAGCCGAGAGGCCATCTGAAATATAATTGTGGAAATATAAACAGTTCGGAGAGACAAAATTTAATCTGTCACCTGAATAGGAAATTGAAATGAGAAACGCAGCTGTAAGGTCTGCATGATAACTCGAGCGCTTTGGAAACGAGATGACTGGTTATGGGAGCATAAGAACAGACCAAACTAAAGTCTGGGAATTAATATTCCTTATGGAAAATTAATGATTAAAATAAGTTCGCCTTTTCGCCAACTTTGTTTAAAATTAGAATTGTCAAAAAGACAGTCAAAACCTCTGTATGGGGATGATCTCAGATGAAATACTGAGAGAGGAGGGGAAAAGGGGAAAATTTGCCTCCGCCCATTTGGAAGTAATGGTGCGAGGCATAAAAAAAGACAAAGTATGAGTTATAAAAACGAGGCGATATCCGCAACTAAATCCGAAATTTGGGGTATTACTGAAACCCCAGAGCTTCTATAGCCTTGGATGGCAAATGGTCTACCGCAGAAAGAAATGGCAACCTACTGCGGGAAACCACGGCAGTCTTAGACGGGACTCAATGTAAGTAGATCGCGTTGGCGACTAAACCAAAGAGAGTTTTCCGAGAGTTAGGGAGAGACCTGAAGGGCGGACGTGCTGCTACCAAAACCCCGCGTGACGTGTTGCCGGGAGAATTCCCGACTTTGAACCTCGTTCCAAAATTTAGAAGAGCAAAGTGTCACTACAGAAATTTAAAGAGGGAAAGGTTGATTTATGTACCAAGATCTATATTAACCAATTTAAAACTAACCCAACAAATCTTTTTTATTTCTTCCATAATAGAGCTTCATCGTGGTTTACCAGCGATTCGATCATTACTGGTCTGAGATCAGGATCGAAAAGGCGTGCGTGGTATAATTGGTTGCCATTAATTAGGATCGACACGTGGGATTATAATTAGTACGGTGGAGTAATGGATAGCGGCTCGGATTGAGGAATTGGAGAGCCGAGTTCGAATTCCAGTCGAATCCATTACATTCACTTACGGGCTAATACCCTTGGGAAAGGTATGAATTCTCTTCTTCTCTCCCCACCCCCAGTTATAGGTAAATAGCAGGACAGACCGGCTTCTATAGCCTTGGATGGCAAATAGTCTACCGCAGAAAGAAATGGCAACCTACTGCGGGAAAAAGTCATGTATCGAAACCAGTAACCAGGATCGACACGTGGTGTGATAATTGATTGTTGTGACCAAAGCATCGACTCGTTCGTGGTATGCTAGAATTTTCGACTGCTTTTTCCGCTGTAGGTTGCCATTTCTTTCTATGGTAGACTGGTTGCCAACCAAGGCTATAGAATCCAACCTGTCCAGCTATTCAACTCATACGTGATACACGCTTTTTGGGCAATCATATATCTCTTTCGATCCATGCCTGACTAGGCAGTAGATTTTTCCGCTCTAGGTTGCCATTTCTTTCTACGGCAGACTGGTTTCGAAGCAAGGCTACAGAATCCACTCTGTCGTGTTGTTCAACCCATCGCTGGAGGGAAAAGTGATGCACACTTTTCCAACGAGTATTTGCGCATAGGTGAATACAACTAACCTGATCAGAATTCGAACTCGGCTCTCCCATTTGTCGTTACCGAGCTGTCATCCCTTATACCACAGCGCCATTCCCAATACTAAGAGAAGCACGCTAAAGCAGTACAATAGAAGACTAGTATATAAATATTACTACTACTAATACTGTTAGTAATAATTGTGAATAAGATACAGAATTAATATGAACGAAAACTCGTTAAAACTTAATAATAACTAGCAGTATAACCTGTCTTTGCCGTTCAGTTGGAGCAGTTTAAGTTTAAAGTTAGCCCAGCCGAAAATCAATATTTGTAACATTTCGGTGCAAATGAAACACATCCCCAAATGGGGTTTAACAATCTGAATGGGATGTGGCCCTGAAATGAGCCGTTTTTGCGTTCTCAAGGAAGGAACCTATTCCATGGACCGTCATAATAATATACGATAATTTTTATTTATAATATATTTTTATTTATAATTCTAATAATGTTTTGCGTTGGATTTCAACTCTGTAAATTGATTGGACGCTATCTTTTGCAGACATTAAAGTTTGCTTTTGATTTTTTGCGCAAAGTGTAAAAAAAAGAAAAAAAAAGAAAGAAAAGAAGCTTTTTTCGATTTTCATCTTCAAGGTTGTAATTTTTTTCCAGAGAATTTGGACACAAAACTGGCACTGAAGAATTATCTATCAAACCAAAATATTTTAATCGAAATCGGATGAAAACTGTGGAAACTCATAAACAATATTCGATCACACACACACACACACACACACACACACACACACACACACACACACATAAATACACACACATTTTGAGAATGGTGGATATAGGTGACAATAGTTCCTGAAAAACACAAGAATAATTCAAGACTATTGATTTATTCAACCTATACAGTGATGTTGTTCCGAGAATATTAGAAGTTCAAAAGGACTCATTATAGTCGCGGCTAAAATGTTAGCAACATAAAATATGGAGAGAACACAATGTTGGTAGCAGACATAGAAAGGAAGCTACAAGAACTCCGAAAGGTAGCAAAGGAAAGCGTGAAGAAAGGACTAAACACCAATTGCAAGAGGACGGAATGCATGGCTGTTGTTAACAAGAGGAGCAGCTCAACATGCAAATTACAAATTAGAGGAAACCAAAACCAAACAAGTTCAACAATTGAAATCTCTGGGAATTGTTTTAACAGAGGATGGCAAGTGCGACACTGAAATTTCTAGGGTACATGAAGAAAGAAAGCTTGGAAAATTTTATATTCACAGGACAGATTGAAGGCATGAGGGACAGAGGAAAAGAAGGCATAACCCTGCCTGGTGAGCTTGAGTAAATGGATGGCGGAACAAGGTTTAGGAGAGATAAAAAAAAGACAAAATTTATTAAGAGCTATAAAGGACAGGAAATTGTGGAGAGCCATGATCGTCCACGTCCTGAAAGGACAAATCACACAGAAGAAATCTGTTATTTCTATTACTCTGTAAGTATAAGCACATAACAGAAAAAAAAGATGAAAAAAAAATTAATAACAATGCCAATTCTTCAGCTAAGATCTATATTCTGAGACAAGAATTATATTTATTAATACTTGCTAATTAACCCATAGTTGGGGGAAAGAGGTGGATTCATACCTTTTCTAAGGGTATTTAATCGGGGAGACATGTTTCAATTGGGTTCATAACGAAGCCAACAGGAACTGAAACACGTCTCTCCGATTAATAATTCCAGCCATTATCCATTAGACCACCCACATATCGAAAAGCTTACAGAACCCGATATTCCCAAAGCAGTCACCCACATTGTTTAACTTCGCTGAACGTACGGGAACCGGTTCTTTAATGTGACGTGGCTGTAAGCTATCATTATGTCCTGAGAGTGCCAAGAGCTCTTTCTTTCTTTCTTTCTTTCTTTCTTTCTTTCTTTCTTTCTTTCTCAGTCTTTCTTTCTTTCTTTCTTTCTTTCTTTCTTTCTTTCTTTCTTTCTTTCTTAGTCGATCTTTCTTTCTTTCTTTCTTTCTTTCTTTCTCAGTCTTTCTTTCTTTCTTTCTTTCTTTCTTTCTTTCTTTCTCAGTCTTTCTTTCTTTCTTTCTTTCTTTCTTTCGTTCTCAGTCTTTCTTTCTTTCTTTCTTTCTTAGTCGATATTTCTTTCTTTCTTTCTTTCTTTCTTTCTTTCTTTCTTACTTTCTTTCTTTCTTAGTCTTTGCTAACTGGCTCCATCGGTCAATTTTCGTGCCAAGGTAAAAACCACAATTTCGTTTCCTGATTTAAAACGAAGACAGATAAGCGAGACCTTCCACCTTAGAAACCTGTCCTTATGTCTTACTAGCTGCGAAAAGCTTCAAAGACATCGTCGATGTGGGTCAGCGAACGGTGGATAATACAGTTAACGATTTGAAATATTTTGCCGTTTCGAGGTATCCAGGCGTTACGGTGACCTATGGAGCTGGGCACGCCTTTTGCTGAACGGCGATCCGATAATGAAGTTCAGTCGGGCATGACACATTAAGTACGACCAGAGAGATATCGAACAGTCTAAAGCGACGACGAGTTCACCACTGAATATTTATTTGGCGGGAATTTCTGGGTGGCATCAAGATATATAGAGACATAGGATGTTTGTAACTGCTGCTACAGTGCATTTTACAAGGAGACAGCAAAAAGATACTGCGTGCTGTACAGGCATCTGCAACGTTTTAGGAAGGGGCTGCGGGACTTCATCCTCTTTCACTTTTTGATGGAAGCTAAAACTGAAAACACACTATTAAGCACGTGTTCTCTTTTTCTTTCTTTACGAGTACGAAACTGAGACTAGCAGATATTAGATTTGTTGCAGTATCAACGGGAATTACGTGTTTTCGTTAATATAAGTAATTCAAATATTGCTCAGTGGGGCAGGCTCCTTAGCCGAACAGGTAGAGACAATCTTTAGCTCAAAACTGCGTTCTATGTTGAACAAGAAAAGAAAGAAGAGATTGCACGTTCAATTCCTGTCGAAGGGACACTTTTTTTTTCGTAGGACTTTCAATTTAAGCCGGTTGTTATTAATCGATAACCCCCACCCAAATAAAAAACAAGAAGAGCAACTCAAACATGTGTACGCACTAAAATAAAGTTTATAAGCCAGATAGACAGACACACGCACACACACACACATACACACACACACACACACACACACACACACACACACACACATATATATATATATATATATGACTTCAAACGTTATTAGAGTGGATATTCCGTATTTTAAATAAACGCCCCATTTTTATTAGTGTGTATTACGTTCATTATTCTGCGCATAGGAGACATTTTAATAAATAAAAATGTACTCCCCTGCAGGGATCGAGCCTGCAACTCTCCTTTCAGGAGGAAACCCCCGTTTGATCAAGTGAGCGTGACCAGTAGACTACGGAGAAGTTCCGTTTTGTCATTTTAAGAAAACACATCTTTATTTTCTCTAAAGTTTCATATTTGATCAGTTTCGTATCCGGAAAGAAAACAAAGCAATTCATAAAGAATTAATGGATCTACAGTAGTCCCTCGTTTATCGCGGTTAATCAGCTCCAGACACTACCACGATAAGTGAATTTCCGCGAAGTAGGTTTCATTATTGACGAATTGAGTATTTTTGTAATTAGAGCATAGAAAACCTGTGTACGACCTTCTAAATATGGTTTTTGACATAAGAGCTCTAGAGACATAAAATAACAACCGCGTAGTCACTTTTTACACTTATATTACCCAATATATTAGACAAAATAAGAGAAAAGACATATTAGTCATTACATATATCAGATTATTGTACATTAAAATCACACAAAGTTCTTACGCGTACATAGCTTCATCATGAGGTTAGTGTGAACCAAGGAAAATAATGCAACTTGTTCGATGATGAAGAAATATACTGCACAACAAAGCTTACTGCTCCTCTAAATCATTTGCAGAAAAGCTTCTTTATACCTTGGAAGGACTAATAAGCATAATTTGAGGTTTTCTTTTCAGCACATACTTGAAATCAATTTGCATAAAAGCTTCTTTATACCTTGGAAGGACTAATAAGCATAATTTGAGGTTTTCTTTTCAGCACATCCTTGAAATCAATTTGCATAAAAGCTTCTTTATACCTTGGAAGGACTAATAAGCATAATTTGAGGTTTTCTTTTCAGCACATCCTTGAAATCAATTTGCATAAAAGCTTCTTTATACCTTGGAAGGACTAATAAGCATAATTTGAGGTTTTCTTTTCAGCACATCCTTGAAATCAATTTGCAGAAAAGCTTCTTTATACCTTGGAAGGACTAATAAGCATAATTTGAGGTTTTCTTTTCAGCACATCCTTGAAATCAATTTGCAGAAAAGCTTCTTTATACCTTGGAAGGACTAATAAGCATAATTTGAGGTTTTCTTTTCAGCACCTCCTTGAAATCAATTTGCAGAAAAGCTTCTTTATACCTTGGAAGGACTAATAAGCATAATTTGAGGTTTTCTTTTCAGCACATCCTTGAAATCAATTTGCAGAAAAGCTTCTTTATACCTTGGAAGGACTAATAAGCATAATTTGAGGTTTTCTTTTCAGCACATCCTTGAAATCAATTTGCAGAAAAGCTTCTTTATACCTTGGAAGGACTAATAAGCATAATTTGAGGTTTTCTTTTCAGCACATCCTTGAAATCAATTTGCAGAAAAGCTTCTTTATACCTTGGAAGGACTAATAAGCATAATTTGAGGTTTTCTTTTCAGCACCTCCTTGAAATCAATTTGCAGAAAAGCTTCTTTATACCTTGGAAGGACTAATAAGCATAATTTGAGGTTTTCTTTTCAGCACATCCTTGAAATCAATTTGCAGAAAAGCTTCTTTATACCTTGGAAGGACTAATAAGCATAATTTGAGGTTTTCTTTTCAGCACATCCTTGAAATCAATTTGCATAAAAGCTTCTTTATACCTTGGAAGGACTAATAAGCATAATTTGAGGTTTTCTTTTCAGCACATCCTTGAAATCAATTTGCAGAAAAGCTTCTTTATACCTTGGAAGGACTAATAAGCATAATTTGAGGTTTTCTTTTCAGCACATCCTTGAAATCAATTTGCATAAAAGCTTCTTTATACCTTGGAAGGACTAATAAGCATAATTTGAGGTTTTCTTTTCAGCACATCCTTGAAATCAATTTGCATAAAAGCTTCTTTATACCTTGGAAGGACTAATAAGCATAATTTGAGGTTTTCTTTTCAGCACATCCTTGAAATCAATTTGCAGAAAAGCTTCTTTATACCTTGGAAGGACTAATAAGCATAATTTGAGGTTTTCTTTTCAGCACATCCTTGAAATCAATTTGCATAAAAGCTTTTTTATACCTTGGAAGGACTAATAAGCATAATTTGAGGTTTTCTTTTCAGCACATCCTTGAAATCAATTTGCATAAAAGCTTCTTTATACCTTGGAAGGACTAATAAGCATAATTTGAGGTTTTCTTTTCAGCACATCCTTGAAATCAATTTGCATAAAAGCTTCTTTATACCTTGGAAGGACTAATAAGCATAATTTGAGGTTTTCTTTTCAGCACCTCCTTGAAATCAATATGCAGAAAAGCTTCTTTATACCTTGGAAGGACTAATAAGCATAATTTGAGGTTTTCTTTTCAGCACCTCCTTGAAATCAATTTGCATAAAAGCTTCTTTATACCTTGGAAGGACTAATAAGCATAATTTGAGGTTTTCTTTTCAGCACCTCCTTGAAATCAATATGCAGAAAAGCTTCTTTATACCTTGGAAGGACTAATAAGCATAATTTGAGGTTTTCTTTTCAGCACATCCTTGAAATCAATTTGCAGAAAAGCTTCTTTATACCTTGGAAGGACTAATAAGCATAATTTGAGGTTTTCTTTTCAGCACATCCTTGAAATCAATTTGCAGAAAAGCTTCTTTATACCTTGGAAGGACTAATAAGCATAATTTGAGGTTTTCTTTTCAGCACCTCCTTGAAATCAATTTGCAGAAAAGCTTCTTTATACCTTGGAAGGACTAATAAGCATAATTTGAGGTTTTCTTTTCAGCACATCCTTGAAATCAATTTGCAGAAAAGCTTCTTTATACCTTGGAAGGACTAATAAGCATAATTTGAGGTTTTCTTTTCAGCACATCCTTGAAATCAATTTGCAGAAAAGCTTCTTTATACCTTGGAAGGACTAATAAGCATAATTTGAGGTTTTCTTTTCAGCACATCCTTGAAATCAATTTGCAGAAAAGCTTCTTTATACCTTGGAAGGACTAATAAGCATAATTTGAGGTTTTCTTTTCAGCACCTCCTTGAAATCAATTTGCAGAAAAGCTTCTTTATACCTTGGAAGGACTAATAAGCATAATTTGAGGTTTTCTTTTCAGCACATCCTTGAAATCAATTTGCAGAAAAGCTTCTTTATACCTTGGAAGGACTAATAAGCATAATTTGAGGTTTTCTTTTCAGCACATCCTTGAAATCAATTTGCATAAAAGCTTCTTTATACCTTGGAAGGACTAATAAGCATAATTTGAGGTTTTCTTTTCAGCACATCCTTGAAATCAATTTGCAGAAAAGCTTCTTTATACCTTGGAAGGACTAATAAGCATAATTTGAGGTTTTCTTTTCAGCACATCCTTGAAATCAATTTGCATAAAAGCTTCTTTATACCTTGGAAGGACTAATAAGCATAATTTGAGGTTTTCTTTTCAGCACATCCTTGAAATCAATTTGCATAAAAGCTTCTTTATACCTTGGAAGGACTAATAAGCATAATTTGAGGTTTTCTTTTCAGCACATCCTTGAAATCAATTTGCAGAAAAGCTTCTTTATACCTTGGAAGGACTAATAAGCATAATTTGAGGTTTTCTTTTCAGCACATCCTTGAAATCAATTTGCATAAAAGCTTTTTTATACCTTGGAAGGACTAATAAGCATAATTTGAGGTTTTCTTTTCAGCACATCCTTGAAATCAATTTGCATAAAAGCTTCTTTATACCTTGGAAGGACTAATAAGCATAATTTGAGGTTTTCTTTTCAGCACATCCTTGAAATCAATTTGCATAAAAGCTTCTTTATACCTTGGAAGGACTAATAAGCATAATTTGAGGTTTTCTTTTCAGCACCTCCTTGAAATCAATATGCAGAAAAGCTTCTTTATACCTTGGAAGGACTAATAAGCATAATTTGAGGTTTTCTTTTCAGCACCTCCTTGAAATCAATTTGCATAAAAGCTTCTTTATACCTTGGAAGGACTAATAAGCATAATTTGAGGTTTTCTTTTCAGCACCTCCTTGAAATCAATATGCAGAAAAGCTTCTTTATACCTTGGAAGGACTAATAAGCATAATTTGAGGTTTTCTTTTCAGCACATCCTTGAAATCAATTTGCATAAAAGCTTTTTTATACCTTGGAAGGACTAATAAGCATAATTTGAGGTTTTCTTTTCAGCACATCCTTGAAATCAATTTGCAGAAAAGCTTCTTTATACCTTGGAAGGACTAATAAAATTAATTTGAGTTTTTCTTTTCAGCACCTCCTTGAAATCAATTTGCAGAAAAGCTTCTTTATACCTTGGAAGGACTAATAAGCATAATTTGAGGTTTTCTTTTCAGCACCTCCTTGAAATCAATATGCAGAAAAGCTTCTTTATACCTTGGAAGGACTAATAAGCATAATTTGAGGTTTTCTTTTCAGCACCTCCTCTAAATAAATTTGCATAAAAGCTTCTTTATACCTTGGAAGGACCAATAAGCATAATTTGAGGTTTTCTTTTCAGCACCTCCTTGAAATCAATTTGCAGAAAAGCTTCTTTATACCTTGGAAGGACTAATAAGCATAATTTGAGGTTTTCTTTTCAGCACCTCCTTGAAATCAATTTGCATAAAGCTTCTTTATACCTTGGAAGGACTAATAAAATTAATTTGAGGTTTTCTTTTCAGCACCTCCTCGAAATCAATTTGCAGAAAAGCTTCTTTATACCTTGGAAGGACTAATAAGCATAATTTGAGGTTTTCTTTTCAGCACCTCCTCTAAATAAATTTGCATAAAAGCTTCTTTATACCTTGGAAGGACCAATAAGCATAATTTGAGGTTTTCTTTTCAGCACCTCCTTGAAATCAATTTGCAGAAAAGCTTCTTTATACCTTGGAAGGACTAATAAGCATAATTTGAGGTTTTCTTTTCAGCACCTCCTTGAAATCAATTTGCAGAAAATATCTTTGAATGTAGTTTTGGTTTTGTTGCAAAAAATAAAATTTGGCTTTATTTTAATGAAATACTTGTTTTGCACTCTATTTGCTGTCAACTATCTTCTGAACAATTTTGTCTGCAGATTCCTTTTTTAGCAACAGGCACAGCTAAATACATCAGCAACAACGATGATGAAGCGATGAAGATATGTATTGCACAAGAAAGGTTACTGCTTCTCTAAAGCACGACTTCAGTAGAAGAGTCTTCAGGTGGTTCGTCGTCTTCTTCTGCTGAAGGCATAGGAGGCCTAGGCAGTGTGTGTCTGACTGGGTGGCTGAAAAACATTGAGATAGGCAGTTGCTGGCCCTGTCTTTTCATATGCTTGAGGGGAGGCTTTTGCAGGGTTCCGTCGCTCCTCAAGTGCATTCCAGAAGCGAAAAAAAATAAATAACCGCCATAGAGTGAAATCCCGAAAGTTGAAGCGCGAAGTGGCGTCGGACGACTGCATATTTATTTTTTCCCTATTTATATATATATTGTTGTAGCATACCTATTGGCAATAATGGGTATGTTCCCATTCACATAAATACAGTAGTAAATACTGTATGTTGGTCTGCAGTTGGAGATTCGTCTCCAGCTGTGCTGGTCAAACTCTCTGCCTCCGTGTAGAGAGGATCTCCAAACGAGGCCATGTCGAAGGGAAGAGTCTCGTCTCTAGAAACAACTACCCAATCCTGTTTTATTTGAGAGTCTAAGGGGAATTTTTGGTCGAGCCTACGGGCTCGGATTTCCGACATTTAATTCGGCCTTGTATCACATCTGACTGCGTGCAGTTGGAAATTCATTGTAGAATTCACTTGACTCACTTCTAGCAGTTGATTACATCTACGCGCCGCTGGTGAATCTTATATGTGTTGTTCGTGTCTTAAGTATTATTGTTCATTACCAACCTTCGTGTGATTTTTCTATTCAGTAACCTTCTCTAGGTTACAACATATATATATATATATATATATATATATGGGTAACCTGAAAAAAGTTGCTAAGTCAACCTTTTCTGCCACTAAACAAAATAACCCTATCAAATCTAAACTAGCTGTGACCAATATAGTGTATCAGTTTAACTGCCCAGTACAAAACAGTTTATTACCAGAAATCAATTAATGATGTCAGTCATACCACCACCATCTTGGGTAGATGCCTTACGTGTCATTTATCTGACCAATATACCATAAAAAGCTTTATAAAATATATAGCTTTTATTTGAATTTGTAGGTCTAATGAATTGGATCGTGATTACGATTCCAGTGTAATAAATTATAAGCATGGGGTATTAGTATTTGAGTATTATATATATATATATATATATATATATATATATATATATATATATATATATATATATATATATAGGAAAAAAATGATATATACATTTTTAGATACCAGAACAATGTTAAGAAAATAAATAACAAAGTGGAAACCTGTGTACCTCAACGAATACATAGAAGAAACATGGAAAAATTTTTAAAAGAGTTTATATGAACACAAAGGGGTTTTATAAACCAACACACTCAATACATTAGTTTCTCACGAAAAGTTCAAAAATGTATTTTTTAGAATTTTTCAATAACTCTGGTTGAAATATTTGTGTTTTTATACTCATATCTTCAATTTACCCTTTTGCAGGATGGTAGAGAACGGAAAATAATGGCTTGAAATTCGCGATCCCACAAATTTGGAGGGAACCAACTCACCCCGGAAGCAATTGATTCTTCTGCATGATGGATCCTTCCAAATGTCAAGCTGGCAAGAATGTGCCTGCTATCATATATCCAGATCTTCTGTCAACCATCGCCCCAGTCTCATACTTTGCCCTAAACGCCCTGTCATTACTCCCCAAAAGAGAGAGCAGCCATCTTTAGAAGAGAGCAGCCATCTTTAGAAGACGCTGAAGTCATTCATCCAGATTACAGTGGCGCAGTTCAGAAGAGAAACCCATACTACCTCAAAGAAGGCCTCAATGACCTGATCAGACATCTTGGATTCACAAAGTCTAATGCTGAAATTTTGACGTCGAGATCCAACCAATGGAATTTGTTAGATGAAAATTAAAAAATCGCTTCAAATAAACTTCAAATGATCACAATGCGGGGTATTTAATAAGAATAGCGATGGAAATATAAAGAAAAAGTTAAAGAAACTAAATGAAATTGAGTAAACTATATAGGCAAACGCATTTTTAAATTGACATATAAAGATTGAAATTTTGGCAAATCCTATCCTTCGTGCGCATGTGTAGTCTCATTAACATAAACATTCTAAAGCAGGGGTCGGCAACTACGGCACGCGTGTTGCACATGACACGCCAAGCAATATTCAATGGCACGCAGCCGCAAATGACATCACCACGAAGTGCGAACCAATAACTACTACAACGCGAAGAAGATATTTAGCTGCTTCAATTTTAACATATACTAAAGTATATATACTATATATTATTATAGGAAATATATTTTAGGACAGGTATATTGACCTTGACTTGCATAAAAATACGTCTGTTGTTGGCACACTAAATTATTTTAATTCTTAAGTCGGCACATAGTTTGCAAAATGTTGTTGACCCATGGTCTAAATAATGAAATGCATCACATGCTTTTGTAAATTTTTGAGAGTACATATATATATATATATATATATATATATATATATATATATATATATATATATATATATCTTCCCGACGAAACAAATTCCTAGATAATTATTCCAGACACACCTGCACACGCCTGTGAATACGGCTGACCCTATATAACTGTGACCAGAGTTCCATACGGACATATGTAAATCAACAGAGAATTATGCCAACGCAACATACTTGTCGGGAAAGCAACTGTGATACGCATGTCCAGGTGTATAAAGCGTTTGAAATAATGCAATCTCTTATTAAAAAACAAAACAGGACCAACCCATAATATTATAAATTGTGAACACGGGCAGATTATACTGGTCATATTCCAGTATTTGTGAAGAATATGTTTACTTTCCAACAACTTTTAAACTGTCTACAATAGCGCTTTAACTGCATTTATTATAGCCGTGTAACTAAAATCCTTGAAGCTGACTAACAGATTAGTTGAAAGCTCCCATTTTCATGGAATATTTGAACAATTTTTCCGTTCATTAAGTCCCGAAAAGAAAATGTAGAACAGTATATATATATATATATATATATATATATATATATATATATATATATATATATATATATATATATATATATATATGTAGAACAGTATATATATATATATATATATATATATATATATATATATATATATATATATATATATATATATATATATACAGTTGTTTGGTGTTTGCTTAACAACCTAACTGTCAGTATTTCAATTCTCGGTAGTGGATGCGCACTGCTGATGAGTCCCAAATATAGGACGAAACGGCCGTCCAGTGCTTTCTTCATTCTGTTGAGGTTTCAGACTCGATGATATTACTTAATTATAATTATCAAATCCTCCTAATAGTTTCTATCATTTATATATATATATATATATATATATTATATATATATATATATATATATTTTTAACATACAACGTATGTTAGCACGTGCGATACCCTGTCTCTCTCTCTCTCTCTCTCTCTCTCTCTCACTATATATATATATATATATATATATATATATATATATATATATATATATATATATATATATATAATCTTAGGCTCTACTTGTGTATAGAGCACTGTTTTTTAAAAATAAAAACAAAAATACTAAAGAAATTCCGATCATAAATCTAACAGTTCTTTCCTATTATATCAATACACACGCACGCACGCACACACACCGACATATATATATATATATATATATATATATATATATATATATATATATATATATATATATATGATGGTCTCTCCTATCGCTTTCGACGTACGAGGATCCGATTACCTCACTTTATGTTTGTGTCGTATGTGACACATCAGTCCTGCTATTGACCTGCATACAAGTCCACATATTGCGCAACAGTGAGTATCTCGGGACATCGCCACCGGAATATTTGTTGACGCTTTTTGCCGTTGTCTTTCATCTCTTAGCCAATCAATACGACTGATTTAGAAATGTCTGATACCACTCTGGCACAATGTTATTTCTATTCAGGACAACTCGCTCGAAGTTAGTACGAGGCTAAGTGGCAGCTGACAAGTTACTCTTTAGTTTGTCTTTATACATGAGCCACAGCCGTCCAATAATCCTTTGTCCCCTGTTAAGCTGGCTATACATGAGATCCTTAGGTATTCTGTGTGTCTATCATCTTTGTAACATAACCAGCCCAACGATGTTGTGACTACACCAGGAAAGCCTCAATCCCACCAAATATTGAATTTTGCGAGATCAGCATTGGGCACCCTATCGTCAAAAGTTTAACCACAGATCACGCTAGTCAACTTTTGTGGAAGATATCTAGCTGATTGATATGGGACTTATATGGAGTCCAAGATTCTGAGCCGGACATCAGTGTGGTCAAATCAACTGCTCTATAAACCCGTATTCTGGCGTCCAATTTGACACCTATGTCATTCTATAAGTGGTGGCGAAGCTTCCCAAATGCATTTATATATAAGTGCTCTCGTTCGTCGATTGAGCACTATGGGGAAATGGAATTTTTAATATCTGCTGCTGCTTTAAAATGCATCGCTCTTCGTAAGAATTGAGCGCTATGGCGTTTATATATATCACGTATATAATGCGTTAAAAATTCATTTTCTCTACCGTGCGCCGATAAGGGTCAGGCTTTGACTGATATCAAATCGGCCGAGTTTCGATCCCGGCTGTCTAGCCACACTGATGAGCTGTGATACAGCGAAATAGTGTGTGAATATATATATATATATATATATATATATATATATATATATATATATAGAGAGAGAGAGAGAGAGAGAGAGAGAGAGATATGCATGTATGTGTGTGTGTGTATGTGCGTAAAGTAACCAAAAATGTCTCTGCCATTTTTACGTCGTGTGGCAAGAAGTGATCACTGATATGCAAATGAGTGCGTCACGTGTCGCGAAAGCGGTGGTGGTGGTGGGGGGTGACGTCATTGCTCTTAACCAATGCAGGTGCGTTGCGTACACACATCGGTCATAGCTCGAGTAGCGCCGCGGAAACATCGCGTTCTCTAAGCGGCTCGTTCAGGGTTTTCTGCTTTCTGACTTTAAGGTGGACTTGTCCGCAGCCGCTTCTCGTCGCCGAATACGTCATGCCTCATTGGGGATAATGCAGTATGGGAACGCACCGCAAGGCATTGGTTCCAGATGTTCAGGTCGAGCGATCTGTTCCTTTGTGAGAAACCCCGTCCAGTGGCCGGCCATACGTCCTGGAGGCGACCATAGAGGAGGACAACAGCCAAACTTGGGGTTAGTTTGCCGAACGCTTCCAGGTTTCTTATGTCTAACTTCCCCTGCACTTCATATGGAAGGCGTACAAGGTGAGCAGAAGAAGAAGAAGAAGAAGAAGAAGAAGAAGAAGAAGAAGAAGAAGAAGAAGGAGGAGGAGCAGCAGGAGGAGGAGGAGAAGGAGGAACGAATTTTTTTCCGTTTCTCAGCACCTTATTTAGCTTTTGGAATGCGTCTTTCGCTAGTCCAGTGCGTTGTTCGAATCTCGGTGTCGTATGTTCAAGTTAAACGAGAAAAAGAAGAAAAACCTCTTACCGAGATCAAACGGGGTTCGAATACTTAATTGAACGGGACGAATAACATGGCCGCGATTGAAATGAAGATGTGAGAATCGCTGAAGCAGAAAATGAAACAGATTGTCGCAAATGAATCTTTTGATCCTTACCTCAGGTTAGCTTTTGGGACCGACCATAAATACTTTAAACGCATTTATAATCAACTAATGTGCCCTAGAGCATTCCAAGCTCCTCATAGCGATAAGTGGAAATATTCTGTCGATTGAACTTATGCGTTTCTCACTGCACAGGTTTATCATCATCATTATCCCCAAAGACACTGTACCCGCCTATTTCTGCTACGATTTTTCCTGCCAAGGTTGATAATAGGTGTAACAGCTGTTTACGTTTACTACGGCGTAGAGAAAACAGCAGGAGACCAGTCCACTGTCTTTCCCAAGAATCCATATCAATTAATATATATTAAAGGAATAGAAGCGAGCCACGATTCCTTTCATTGTTGAAGAATTTTTTTAAAATTATATGCTTTATTTTAAAGATATCCGGGGATAAGGCAGAGTTCAGGGAAAAGGGTTTCATGCCTTATCAAAAGGAATTGGTAATAAGTGGGAATCAGTAACCTGTGCATGGATTCGAACTCTGTCGATTCCATTTACTCTGTATGGAACTGCAGATTCTCCGTCCAACTTCTAATGCTACAAAAATATATTTCTGGTATTAACACACCTATGTTGCCAATGAACGTTTGGTTTCTTTGTTTAACGGCATATCAACTTCTCATGGGTCATTCAATGCCGACATTTTATTTTCTTGTGAGCTTTGGTAAGTTTGTTTTTTTTTCAATAATGTATTGCTGGTCATTTTTCTAATGTATATTTATATGTTCTTGTTTTGACCCCAGTTTGGGGATTCACTATTTACCCACAGATGGGACCCTAACTACTGAGTGAGAATGGACCTGGGAACAACGGCAATTAAGAGGTGGTTCCACGCTCCTCAAAATCTCCTGGTCTTGCTGTTTATCGTCATATCCAGGATGAGCCAAAGAACGCCGTTTCACGCCCGGTAGGTGGCGTTGCAATCAACGATATAAAAGGAAATGACTCATTCTATTTTTATTTTTTCCTCCGGGACAACACGAACTTGCTCCGCCGAGTGAGGATTTATTTCTCACGGTATGACGACTACTTATATCATTCAAATCAGCGTGGACACATGCACACATACACGCACACATACACGCATACGCACACACACAAATGCACACACATACACGCGCACACACATACACACACGTACACACACATACACACATACACGCACACACATACACACATATGCACACATACACGCACACACACGCGCACACACATATACACACATGCACACACATACACACATATACACACATACGCGAACACACACATACACATATGCAAATACACATAAACACATACACATTACCGCTGATCCCATAAATTTTTTACTTTCTTTTCTGTCTGTCGATATACACACAATTATTTTCCCTCTTTTTTTTTCTTTATATATGTCACCCCCCGAAAAAATGCACCCCCGAAAATCCTCGCATACGTGTTGAATGCACAGCTTTTGAAAGTCTTTCAGTCGTTTACTGTAATTGGTAACGGCTCGGAATTGGAAATCAGAGGGTCGAGTTCCAATTCAAATCGGGTTCCTTATATTTACTTACACCCAAATATCCCTGAGAAGGGCATGAGTCCACCTCGTCTCCCCTAAGTTATGGATTTTACGACTTGTATCAGTAAAAATCCTTGCATTTCGACGAACTGCATTCTTTGTTTCCGCCCTTTCTAACCTTCACGGCTATGATCCGCCATGACACTTACACTGTAGCAAAGCAGCCGCATTCCCTCCATATTCCATCGGCGAGAAGAAAGTTCCACTCGAACAGCTTCTTCCAGAGAACCGTTGCTTTGTGGAACCGACTGTCAAGAGGATGTTTCCTCAATCACTACAATGTTAACATGTTCTAGTCTAGGGTTAACAGGTTCCCCTCCCATTCGTAGAAACGGCTTCAAAATCTAATCCTTTACTTCAGGTGACCCCAGGCCTTGTACAGTTTGAACCTTATTCTAAAAAATAGAAGAAAAAACAAAAAACAAAACCAAAAAAAACGAAATAAACATCGCAAATTACTACAAAACTAAAACATCACACTGAAAACCCGAAAAAAAACCGGGGTACTGTTGTCCTGTTAGGGTAAGATCTGCTCAGGCCGCACTTTCCATCCTTGAGAGAGTCCAAAAGCGTCTCGGAGCCCTTGTGGATGGCAGATTATTTTCCACCCTCCACCCTTTTTTTTCACAGGCCAAATGTGACAAGCCACTCGCTGCTCTATCATTACTTTCACAGAAAGTGCTCAGATGAACTAAATTCCTTGGTTCCGTCAGGTCTAAGCTTCACGTCAAGGAACCGCCATGACACTTACATTGTAGCAAAGCAGCCGCATTCCCTCCATATTCCATCGGCGAGAAGAAAGTTCCACTCGAACAGCTTCTTCCCAAGAACCACTGATCTATGGAACAGACTCCCAAGAGGATGTTTCCTTGATTGCTATAATCTTAACCTAGTCTAGAGTTAACTGTTATCTCCCCCTCCTATCCATATAAACTGCCTCTTACTCTTTAACCCTCTACTTTGTACAGGGTGAACCTCACTGTAAAATAAAAATATATTAAAAAAATTTTAGAATATAAAACAAAATATATTTTCTGACATTAAATAACCTGAAAAGGGTTGATAAACCGTAACAAATCATTACTCAATCAACCGAGTGAATTACCATCCTTAAACAGAAGAGCAAGCGTTCCTTAGAGTAAAAACAGTGGCCCAATCATCGTACCCTGTGGAACAATTTGATCACAGGAACATCCCCTATAGGCCTTATATGACACGAGGCATCAGGCAGATAGCATAGATGTAACAGACACTTCCGCGACGTTTCAACCGTTATCTTCTACTGTCCTCCTCAGGTTTACGGAATAGAGGGTCACTCTTTTCGCTAATAATATTTACTATTAGTTATCCAGTGAAGATAGAACTCACTACAGATGACCCAAACTAGCTCGTTTACCATTACACTCGATCTCTACGTTGATCGGAGAAACAGAGAAACATATTTGTACTTCTTGCAAATGTATTAATTGTGTATCACATCATATCTATTATCGCAAACAGCAACGCCTTAATTGGGTAAGAAAGGTTACTGCGATTGTACGGGCTCCAAGCACCTTCTCGTACACACACTGGATGGGAATAAACTAAAAAAAACTTTCATCATACACCCCGAAAATAGATTCAAATTACTGCACACCACTGCAAATGACTTAATGTGAGGAATAAACAAGAATAAATTAGGAATTTTAACCTACACCCTTGTGCAAATTAATTGAAACAAAACGAATAATTCCGTTATTTTTCGTATTTTTCCAATGAAACATGACCCAATGCACATGTTAGTACATCGTATGTTCATTCCCCGAAGTCGTTTTTTGTAGATTGACTACAGATTCTCGATTGGATTTAAGTCTATAGTACTTTGATTTGATCACTGGTAAGGCTTGCAAGTGTGTTCGTGCAGTGTTATAATTTTCGTACGCTTTTTTTGAGTAACGTCCATCGCATATAATGGCCGTAGGACAACTAATAAACAGTCGTGACAATAGTGTCTGGGCGTGATAAAAATCTGATGCAAGCATAAGATGACACAATATTAAAAAAAAAACTTTCATAATACACCCCTAAAATAGATTCATATTACTGCACACCACTGTAAATGACCTAATCTGAGGAAAAAATAGAAATCGATTACACCCTGTCACTGATCGTATAGTGAACGAAAGAAAACTAAATTGGTTGTTTCAATTAATTTACACAAGGGTGAATTTATAGTTGCTTTTTAAAAAACTTTTTTTTAGTTCTCTTCCTGCATTTTGATGCAAATAAATTTGCACATTTTTTTTTTATTTTTACATTGCTTTTATTTTCTTCTTATCTTTTTCTTATTTATGTATTTTTTAAACCACCCAAGGCCATCAGGAGCATCCTTGTGATTCTCATTGGATTGGTGAGCATTTAGGATCTACTGGGTTCTCTAGCCACAGTTGGCAACTAGACTAGGAGAAGGATGACTATGAAAGCAAACCGTGTGTACGTGGGCCCTGCAAATCCACTCCATAAAAACTACTTAATACCAGAAACCACAGCAGCAGCAACTAGTGTGGTGAGGCTGTGGCCCTTGCATGGTGAGCCTGTGTCCCTATGCTAAACATTTGCTTTCTTGATTGATTTGTTTTTAACGGCTTATCAAATCCTTTACAGTTTAATTAAAGCTGAAAAATATTTTTAGATCGTAAGAATCTTTCTTTTTTTTGAGATAATAATGATTTAGTGATCTAAATCAATGAGAATCAACCCCACCTTTCTCCTCTAAACACACAAGCACGTGACATTTTCACTATCGGACAGGCAATCAACACAGGTCGTCAACACCTGCGTCAACAAAAATTTCGGCTCTTTCCCGTTTTCAAGCAATGATAGTAACGTCCATCTCTTAGAACTCATAAAAGAATTGAGGTAAGAAAATCCCAGACACTATTTGTATTTCCCATCTAATTACACATATTTATAGAAAAACATACGCGAAAGACTGTGTATACTTTACTTATTCTTTATCTTATCATTCTGTGCGGTTCCGATCCATATTTGATCTACATTTAACCCCAAACTCACAATTTTTCAGATTACTATCTCTTGTTTCTCCAACGCTACCTAACAACCAAATAATAAATAATACTCGTTTTGTTTTTTCCACATCTGACTCTTTCTTATATATATATATATATATATATATATATATATATATATATATATATATATATATGTTAAGGAGTTTATAATTTACTCAGAGTTATAACTTCCCTACACCATCACAAGTTTATTAAATAGTTCGTTTGCCTATCGTAAAGACAAAGGGAAGCCACATTACGTCGGTGGGAAAGTGACCGAAGGCGAGATCCCATGTCAGGACAAATAACATTGCAGATTCTTCATAGGATTTTATCTAGATTCTCTAAATATATAACAGGAGCACCAAACCTGATGTGGCAGCAATATTCAAAGCAAGGATGAATGGTAGATTTATAAATATGTAAAATAGATTCCCTCAAAATCTCGGGGTTGAAAGTTATTCATTCAAGATTCACATTGACCAAGGAAAAATGGCTATTCATTTTCCTTGACCAAATTAGGGAAGAGTCAATTTGCAGTCAAATATCCTTTAAGTCAGTACATGGATAGTGGTGGCAGCATTCTTTATCTTACCATTCTGTCAGATTATGATCCAGATTTGATCTACGTTTGACCCCCGATTTTTACTCCGTATTCCTGTCTCTCATTTCTCCAACACCACATAACAAGCAAATAATAAATAAAACTCGATTTGTTGTTTGTACGTCTGGCTACTGTTTCGCATTTTTACGAGGATTTTTGTATATATAAATGTTAGGGGCTTTATAATTATTTATAGTTATAATTCTGCCACAAGGGGGGCCTTGGAAAACCCTTTTGGATCGTTGTATACTATGGGTGAATAGGTTATTTTTTATACAGGTCATGGTATAATGTTCTTACGGTTCACTGACATCATAACAACAGAAATTAACCTTTGTTCACGGAGATAAAACGTACTTGACAGGAAATAAAGCATACAGAAATAACAGGAAAATCATAGTAAATTCTATGTTCATTTCCTACAATTTATTTATATTTTGTGTGTATTGGCGTGTATAATTTTTAGGTTACAATTGTTTTATGGTACATGTGATAAAAGGGAGAATTTACTCCTTAGTACTACACGCCATATCACAGAGATAAGTTGGACACATGTTGTTCGTACGAAGGTTCGTGGTGAAGAAATTGTATTTCATGTCTTTCGGCGGGATGTCCGTATTTCCGGCGGAACCGTTTTTGCTGCATGCTGGGAGTATTTTTATTATTTTTAATTAATTTATTTTATACAACGTTTTTATGTTATTGTTTTATTTTATTTTCTTTATAATTTTCATTATTATTATTATTTTATATTTTATTTTTACTTATTTATGATAATAATAATAATATACCTTCAATACCGGCGGAAGAAGAATACTGCAAAGGTGATTGTTAGAAAGTACGCAATTTCTTTCCTTTCATTTATTTTTAAATTAAAAAGAACTCTTGGTCCAATTCCAGGGGCTTTTACGCAAAAATCGCATATTTATCAGCATTTTGGTTAAAGAAATGTTTCGAAATCTCGATTATTTTTTGTCATGTTAGAAGTAACACTTGAAAACGTATAACGAATTTCAAGAAAATTGTAATCTACACGAAACCTCAAACTTCTCAACTCTCGGTACCACTGCTAACTGCTGAGCAGCAATTGACATGGTAAGAAACGTGTTGAACTATTTGCCTCATGCAGAAACTGAAACTAAAACTGACGCATGCGCACTCACACCCAGACAGACAACAAGTAAAAAAAAAAGAACAAAAAATCAACATCCGCTTTCTTGTCAATGGTTTCACTGTTAATTTGGATGAGCGGCCGAACAAGAAGTAAGATTTACTTGTCACTTAGAGAACATTTTCCCAATGCATTGTTTTGCGTTTTTTATTCACTTTTCCTTTTTTTTTTTTTCACCCTTTTCTCCATTTCTGTACGACATGACATAGCGTAAACATGCATCCGAACGCAGCGTCTCTGCACATGCGCACGACTACACAATTACTCCGCGTGCAAAAGAGATAATGGAACAGCAATCAAATACTGTACTCGGTAACTTGTCTTTCTTTCTTCATCACTCTGTGCTCAATAAACAGTACACAGACGTGTATAAGTGAGTACTCAGTACACGCACATGAAAAAAAAGATATTTACACATCTGTATGCGTTGATTTAATAAATCTTAGATATTGATGCCACAAATGGTCTGCTGTACCTGTTATATATATCGAGATCCTTGATAAAATCCAAAGAAGAATCAGCAATATTATTGGTCCTGATATGGCGTCTCGGCTACAGTCTTTTTCCCACCGCCGTAAAGCTGCCTCCCCGTGCCTTTTCTACAAATTCTTTCATAGTAATTATTCGGATGATTTCTACACTATGGTACCTAGACTTTATAAATTTAAGCGCAGTACTAGACTGGCGACGAGGTCTCACCAATTTAAAGTTGAGTTGGCTCGATGCTAACAGTTTTTTTTTTCGCTTGTGGAACTCTTGTGGAGCTAAGTCGGAGATAAACAGCAAGACGGTCAATCATCAAACGACAAAAATGGTTTCTGAGTTCAAGGATTCGCGCATTCTTCCGGTTAATAAATTAACCCTTAAAAATAATATTTAACACTTTTCAACCAATGGGTCACGTTCCCGCCGTCAATAAGAAACATGCTGCCTGATCCTTTTGAAGATTTTTTAAACAAAGCTTTTAGAGCAGACAAGCCAGTAAGGAACGGCAACATACAGCAACAGTGCACGGCGAAGGCTTCATTCTCTCGTCTTCCTTACCAAGCTATGTGAATCTTACATTTTCCTCCTCACTTTCTCCCTAGGTATCTGTCTATATATAAATATAAAGGGGAGACAGGCTTAAGGTAAGGCTTCAAGAACACCAGAAAGTTGTAATAGGGGAAGTGGAAAAATCAGGCGTGGCTGACCACATATGGAGAGAAAAGGGAGATCACCGCTCTCTGTGAGGTCAGGTTGAGATCATAGACAAAGAACACCATTGGAAAATTCGTAAACTTAAGGAATCAGCACATATGCTAGGCCACAAAAATCTCCTGAGCCGACCAAGCATAGAAATGAATACAATATGAGAACCAGTAATAAGGAGTGCCAGAGAAAAGCGATAACAGCAAAAATTGCAATATGAGCTCTGGTAAAAATGATTGCTGAAGACATTAGGTTTATAATACCCAGAAACTCATACACAGATGTCATCAAGGACACATGGCCCAATGGATAGAGTCTTTAGTTAGATCCAGTGACAAAACCCAAAGAGTGTCAGTTCAATACCCGGTTAAGGCAGTGGATAACTTGGAGATGGGAATTAACAGGAGATAACTGATAACTGACATCCATTAAACATGGCATGTGGAACTAGAACAGTCTACCCCAGTGAGCGAAATAAAGGGTTCATTTCGACATTCCAACCACCTGAAGTAAACAAAGCCGGTGCAAAGGTCGCATAGACCCTACCCCCGATCAATGATATCTCCCAATCTATTACACGCACACATTCTATTATATCTCAATTTTCATAGGGTAGTATTCATATAAAATACAAATTTTATTGTAACCTAATTATGCACAATAATGAATCATATGCAATACAGGTGAACAATTCAACTAGAAAAATTGAAAATAAATACTATGTATTTAAATTCAAATTTTGAGACGTCATAATAAATCATTCCATCTTAAGTAAATTAACAATGTTTTGCAGCCATTTTTAACATCAACTTGAGATTTTTCTTGTTAAAAAGTTGAAGAATTTTAACGCATTCAATATTATGGAAAAAAATGGTGAATTTTATCGCGTGTTTTTTCAAGACTTAGCATGAACAAAACAAATTCACGGGTTTGGACAAAAAAAACCCCTTAGAATGACGTCAAAATCCGCTAAAAATGTAATTCTTTAATAGGCTGTAGCGTTTAGTTTAATTTGTAACGTATATAAATGTAGGGTAAGCAAAGTGGATACGACGCAAAGCACTGCCCGGGGCACCCAATCAGGTTTACCCACCCATCGGGGGTAGTATGCACCGGCCCTGATTGTAAATGAAATAAGACTTTTATCGCCAGTATTTGCTTCATTAAAATATTAATTATTTTATAACTGTTAGGTTGAATCATAATTAATTTTCTTTTTTATTTATCAACTTTGTTCATATCCAAAATAGAATTTGCAATGTTATTGGTCCTGACCTGGCATTTCGGCTTCAGTAACTTTCTCACTATTGTAATGTAGCTTTCCTGTAGCTTTGCCATAAATACTTTCATAGTATTTGTTTTCATGAGCTATCCTCTTTGGTACTTAGACTTTATGAATTTAAGAGCAGTACTAGATTGGTAGTTAGGTCTCATCATTTTACAGTTGAAATGGCTAGATGTAACCATCAGTTCTATGCGAACAGTTTCTTAATCTGATAAGTATGTTCATGGTAATTGTTCTGATGAACTTTCCTCTTTGGTACCTAGACTTTATGAATTTAAGAGCAGTACTAGATTGGCAGTTAGGTCTCACCATTTTACAGTTGAAATGGCTAGATGTAACCGTAAGTTCTTTGCTAATAGTTTCTTTTCCACACTTCTTGTCTGTGGAACACACTTCCGGTGTCTTGCATTCCAAATAACTTTGATCTTTAAAAATCCAAATGAAATGTCAATCGTTATCTAATGTCTTCTTCATTGCTCTTCTTTTACTGTTCCCGCGCCTTAATAATTTTTTTCCTTGTGTCTTAGTGGCTTTATTTCCTTGCTTGAGGTGAAATGATTAAATATATATATTCACCGTTATTTGCAATGACTTATTATCACTTATTAGACTTTGATACCTTTTGAGAAAAAAATGTTTTGATGTGAAAAAGTTTTTAGGCGGATTCTTGAATCTGGTGTTCATTCGAGAAAGTTTTCACGATCAAAGCGTCTTGCAGCGATGAAAGAAAGGTAATATACCAGCCGCTGTAAGGTCAGGTGAATATGGCGGGTGGGGGGTAAAACGAATCTAGGTAAAAAAGTCACAGGAAAAATAAAAGAAAGAATCGGGACAAGGGTTAGCACCGAGTGAACATAATTTCAGCCTCTTATTCCAAAATTGAACAAAATTTCAGCCTCTTATTCCAAAAGGGAACAAAATTTCAGCCTCTTATTCCAAAAATGGACAAATTTTTAAGCTTCTTATTCCAAAAGTGGACAAAATCTTAGTTTCATAAATAAAAAATTCAAATTTTAATGTTATTGTTAGAAAACGTTTTTTAGAGGTTGGGTCGTTTTACCCACAATTCCCGTTGCACATAGAGGGGGGGACGCATACACTAGTGTGGTACTCAACAGAAATAGAGGACTTTGTTAACGACCACTATAAAGTAATTGTGAATTTTTCCTAGCCAAAAATGTGACTTTTTTCTGTGACCTTTTTTTACCGGCTATGGGTAGAACAGGCTAAGTGTATTCCAAAATTATTTCTATTGTTATTCTTGCTGTATGCAATCTTGCGTTGTCTTGGAGGAGACGACATTTTTCCTTCAATCCATTGTGTATGTTTCCATCGTCCTGCTTGCTTGCTTGGTTAATTGATTCGTTTTCTAAGGCTAATCAACATTTTGCAGGTTATTTAAAGCCAGAAAATATATTTAGGTTGCAAGATATTTTTTAGATAATAATGGTTTAGTGATACAAATCTTACTAATTAATCCATAGCTGGGGGAGAAGAGTTGGATTCATACCTATCCATAATTAGAAAAACAAACAAGAAATTATAATGTGGATATAAAGTGGGGGATCAATTCTATATCACAACCAATATATAAACTGATCCCTCACTTTGCGGACACAGTAGTTTCTATACCTCTATATCCCAGAAAATATAAATAAATCTAAAAGACATGCCTGTGTAGCTAATCAGTATTTCATTGATTGATTGATTCGTTTTTACGGCTTATCAACCTTTTGCAGGTTATTTAAAGACAGGAAATATTTTTGCGGTTGTAAGAATTTTGGGGGGAGGTAATAGTGATTTAGTGATACACATCTTACTAATTAATCTATAGCTGGGGAGAAAAGAGGTGGATTCGTATTTTGTTTCCATCTTTTTTTATTTGCACGTAGGTGAATATAAAAAGCCCAACCGGAATTGGAACTCGGCTCTCCGATTTAAAATCCCATGCCATTATCCTTACACCACCCGCACATCCACATTTCCAGCACCTGGTATTCTCAAGCGGTCACCCATCTAGGTAATGACCAGGTTCGACGTTGCCTAACTTCGGTGATCGGACGGAAATCGGTGTCTCAACCTGATGTGGCAGCAAACCCCCTGCCCTGCAAAAACTTAAGTAAGACAGTGTACTCCAAATTATTAATTGCCACGTAGGATTAGCAGCTAATATGATACATGCGTTGTTACAACTGATTCCCAATAACGGAAATTACTAATGACTCGACCTAACAGACTGGCAAACAGGCAGACAGACAGATCTCCTTATGTGGACGGAGTAATTGTTGGGGGGCACGTCTAAGAAATTCTACAGTCGGGATGCTTAAGGTAATATCAATAAGCTAAGTGACAAATTTCAGATAGATAGATAGATAGATAGATAGATAGATAGATAGATAGATAGATAGATAGATAGATAGATAATGAACAGACTGAGATAGATAGATAGATAGATAGATAGATAGATAGATAGATAGATAGATAGATAGATAGATAGATAGAAAGAAAATGAACGAAATCGAATAGATAGATATGGACGAAATCAGATAGATAACTCATTTTTCTTCACTTGTTATATTTTAGTAAAGTTCAGTTAACGGAAATTACTTATGACCCATCCTAATATAATTACTGTAAATTAAACATGCCATTTTTAAATAATATTTTACTAGCCATGAGATAAAATTGTGACTCTTTTCCGAGTTAAAAGTTTGTCTTTTTCTCTGACTCAGTAAAATATTCGAGGTTCACTTTAAGATGTAGAACGATAAAAAGAAACGACTTGAACCTTTCCACCTTTATCACAGACTAAATTATTTCCCCAGCACTTTGGCCTTGAGCTTCTGCAAGCTAAGTAACTATGAAAATAAATAGCGCAAAGTTATTTTTAAGGTACGTCTGTAACCAAATACCCGGGTTCAGTGAGTTTGACCAGGAGATGATTGGTGCAACAGCTTGGGACGCACAGAACGCCCAAGAGGAGGTAATGACGTCACCGTTTTCGGTTTTAACCTTCTCTTCCCCCTCCTTCTCCTCCTCATCTTCCTCATCCTCATTTATTTTCACCCATTCGTTGACATGTCTTCTGAAAAATTTCCACCGCCTCTGCGTAAGTCTCGTTTTGGTTTCCGGTGGAGACGCGTCGAATGAGTGCGTGAGGCCGGCGACTGAAGCCTTTGTCGAATAACTTTAGGCTCTGTGGTGAGTGAGGACATTTCATCTCTTAATTAGAGGAAGTAAGTACACAATAATAATAATAATAATAATAATAATAATAATAATAATAAGAAGAAGAAGAAGAAGAAGAAGAAGTAGAAGAAGAAGAAGAAGAAGAAGAAGAAGAAGTAGAAGTAGAAGTAGAAGTAGAAGAAGAATAGTGGGAAGAAAAGAGATGTAGAACAGGAAAGCAAATTCAGACGAAAAAAGACAAAACAACAACAACAACAACAACAATAATAATAATAATAATAATAATAATAATAATAAGAAGAAGAAGAAGAAGAAGAAGAAGAAGAAGAAAAAGAAGAAGAAGAAAAAGAAGAAGAAGAAGAAAAAGAAGAAGAAGAAGTAATGTACCTCGAGAAATCCAAAGTCGCGAAAACGTCCTCCAAGAAAATAAACAGAAAATGTAACGATTTGGCATTTAAATGCAACCAGTACTCCAATAATATGAGCACTAGGAATGGTAAAAAAAGAAAAAGAAAAAAAAAAGATGTATACATTTATCCAGTGGTGACATCCTATCGTTTTATACCTGTTCGCGCGAACAGATTCTTAAAATTATAAAAGCTTAGAAAATCGGTTGTTGGATTATCCGAATATAATCTCATATATTAATAGACGATATATAATAGTTAAATAACTAATATCATTGCATTGTAAGTTCTGTGGAGACTGAAAGATGGTTTTCTGTGATGAACATAATTTATTCTGCCAAAAAAATCGTTTTAAAATTAAAACTGTGTCAAATCTTCAAGTAATAAATCTGATAGATCTTCCACTGGATCTCTGGGACTGTAGCAATTCAGTTTGAATGTGTCTCAGAAACCATAACACAGTTGATGACACTCCAGTTAAAAAAGCATCAGACTTCTGAACAGAAATACGATGAGAACAATTTCAATCTGGAAATATCTTAATAAATAAATGTTTTCTATTAAATTATTGAAGTGGTTTGATTCTTTTTGATTCTATAAAGTGATTTGTTTCTATTCTCTGATTGAAAAGAAAATAAGTAGAATAGGTTCCTAAAGATTACCTGCCTTCTTAGAACTGGTTCCTGGAAATTTGGGATTTGAACATTATTGCAGCTATTTGTCTCATTTGTGAGTAGGTACCTCCATAGATTCGCTAAAAAATAAGCATGCCATGATGAAAAAAGGATCCAAACTTAATAAAAACAAATTTTTAGCAAAATCTTTGTGTTATTATTAAGAGGATAAAGCAAAGGATTTTTTGATTATTAAATTATATATTTCAATCCTTTTTAGAACCTTCGAAATTTTGGTTAAAAATCTTGTTTCACTTGTTAACGTTGTGCCTTAAATTAATTCGTGAAATTTTAGCGTCTTTTTGCGGTGAAAAACATTGAATTGGAAATTCGTGCAAAAATCAGATAATTGCCCGATTTTAATGAAACTTTTAGAACTTATTTACAACTGAATAACATTATATTAGAAAATATTTATTTTTGAGAAAGTCCCCCAACTTATTTAATTTTATGAAATTTCGGGAAATTCATGCCTGTAGCGCTAAAGGTTTATATTAATTATAAGGACAAGTCACCAGAGAAGTTAAATCATCATGTTTTTGGTCAAACAGGACAACAAGTTATAGAAAATCTGCACCGAATTATAAAAAATGCATTAAAACTAAGACATTATTCAATTAGAAGAACTTTTAATTGCTTTTATAAATAAAATATGTGGACATTATTGTTGTATGACAAACATTTTTTCTGTGAATAATAAATATTTACAAGAATTATTTTCATTTTTAAGAAATTTTAATTATAATAATTCCTAAACTTAAAATCTTTTAAAATGTTATATTAATTTGTATCGGTCAAGTGATTTTGTTATTAAATGAAAAATGTACTTACTAATCATAAATGGAAAAGCTTACGACAATTCAATGACTCCCAGTATCCTAAAAAGAATTTTGAATTTATTGTGCGCGTATAAACGGGCCGATTTTTCTAAATGCTCACTTCTGTACACGATATTACAGAAAATAAGAGCGGGAAGTCTAGTAAATTTAACACTTATTGGCCGTTTCTAACATTTCCTCAACAAGCGTCTTCGTAACTAAGCCAAAGTACCTAAAATTAAAAAAATATAAGAATGCTTAAAATATATATATTTTTTTAGTGCCAGTTTTTATTACTAGGTAGTTAAAAATATATAAAAAAACGTTTACGTTGTATTCGTCATGTAATTTTATAGCAGTTATCGCCTCCCTAGATAAATTTCCAAAACAGGTTGTCGATAAATGTCTCAACACCATATAAAAACAACCTACCTCCGTGTTAAAGAAATGATTTTCGGCGATATTTTAAACAAAAAATTATTATTTGTTTCAATTCAGATTAAATAAACTTTAAATTGGCTAATCAATCGATGCATCTCCTGCAATGAAAGTTGGGTCGTGACAGATGTTTTTCCTCGTCGGAATCCAACTTGCACATTTACAAATTTACCATTCGTCCGTGCATTGAATCCTGCTGCTATATCTGGTCTGGTGCTCCTGCTGTACATCTCGAGGTTCTTGAAAAAATCCAAAGAAGTATCTGCAATGTAATCGATCCTGACCTGGCATCTCGACATCACTCACTTTCTCACCGACGTAACGTGGCTTCCCTTTGTCTTTTCTACAAATATTTTCATGGTAACTGCTCTGATTAGCTTTCTTTTCGCTGGTGCCCCAGCGCTGATCAAAGTTGATTGGATAACAAGAAACCGGAAGAGAGTTCCACAAGTGAGAAGTGCAATAGAAGAAACTGTTAGCATAGAACTGATGGTTACATCTAGCCATTTCAACTGTAAAATGATGAGACCTATCTGCCAATCTAGTACTGCTCTTAAATTCATAAAGTCTCCGTACCAAAGAGGATAGCTCATCAGGACAATTACCATGAACATACTTATCAGATTAAGAAACTGTTAGCATAGAACTTATGGTTACATCTATCCATTTCAAGTGTAAAATGATAAGACCTATCTGCCAATCTAGTACTGCTCTTAAATTCATGACGTCTACGTACCAAAGAGGATTGCTCATCAAAACAATTACCATGAAACATGTTACAGCAGTGATAAAGTGAGTGAAGCTAAAATGCCAGTTCAGGACCAATAACATTGCATATTCTTTTGATTTTCTCAGGAATCTCTAAATACATAGCACCAGACCAGATGTAGCAGCAATATTCAATGCATAGATGAATGGTTAACTTATAAATCTGTAAGAAAAATTGTCTACCACGATTCAGTAAATTAAGTTAGCTAGGTCAGCTGCTAAGAAAGTTGGTCCACGATATTGTGCTAGACAATTTTATCGCTAGAATCTCTCTTACATGTTTATAAGTCTACCACTTGTAAACGCATTGAAGATCATTGTCATATCTGGTATGGTACTTCGATTATATATCTAGAGATTCCTGACAAAATCCAAAGAAAAATCTGCAATGTTATTGGTCCTGAGCTGAAATCTTAGCTTCAGCCAATTTCCCCATCGTTGTAAGATAGTTTCTCTGTTTCCGTTCTATAAATATCAGATCGTTACTAAATTTTGTGTCCGATTTTCATTGGTAATATAAAATGACTGCAACTTGAGACCGGTGTTTGTTTTGGGGCTGATTTCTGGGGTGTTCGAGATTGAAACATTGCATCGTTCAGTTCCGATTCAGATTTTGTTCAATGTCGACATTTTGCCCCCAAATGAAAGACTTAAAGACGGAGGATTAAAAGTATTTTTTTAAGCGTATCACCCCAAGCAAGGCTGGAGGCCACTATCACGCAAGGGGTTATAGAAGGGTTGGAGGAAGAGCAGATAGGAGTGGTAAAGGAGAGGATGTGGAGAAAGAGAAAGACAGTGGATCGATCAAGGCAAGGGGGTTACAGAAGATTTGCAGCGAGAGCAGATAGGAATGAAAGGGGAAAGGATGTGGAGAAGGGAAGTGGAGAGATCAAGGCAACTGGAGATGTCGATTGACGCTACACTTAAACCGTTGGAGATTGTATTTGTCAGGGAAACAGTAATAGGGAAGGGAGTTCCACAGGCGAGATGTGCGAGACATGAAGCTATTGGAGTAGAAGAGACGTCTACATCTAACAGTTTCAACGGTGAAGGGGTGGGAACGGGATACCAGCCTCGTAGGAGGTTTAAATTCATGAGGCCTAGGGACAAGCGAAAGCATTGTCATCGTGGAGAATAAACCAAAGATTTCGACGGAAGAGATTGCTGTTTGAAAATCCTTATCTCATCTGCCTTTCGCTATCTGAAGAGATTTGGGTTTGTTTTCAAACTTTACACATTCTGTGACGGAACAGAACAATTTCGATCGTGTTTCTGAGACGATCTCTTTGCTGTTACATCACGAAAAGGAGCCATTCTTGGACAGAATTGCCACAGGTGATGAATAAATGAACTATTTATGATAACGTTCGATTCAAACAAGCTTGTGTATGTGCAGAATTTGTGGTTAAAGCGGGCTTGCATCCAGTGAAGGTTTTGGTGTCCGTTTGATGATATTGCAGAGGGATAATTCACTCTGAGCATCTTCCAGCCGACAAAACAATAACTACAAATAGGTATTGAAACTGATTCACCAAATCTCAATGCGGCTATTCAAGAAAAACGGCCGAGTTTGGCAAATCGAAATAGTGCCATTATCTGCCACGTCAATGCAAAACCGAACGTTGCAAAACAGACCTTGCAGAAGCTTAAAGATTTGAAATGGGAAACTCTCAAACACCCACCGTATTTTCCTGACTCTTTCGAATTCTTATTTGTTCCGGTCGCTACAGAACAATTTAAATGGTAAACGATTTAACTCAGTACAGACAGTCGAAAACTACCTCAGAATCTTCTTCCAACAAGTAACACACATTTCCTACGAAAAATGCCACCAGAAACGCTGCAGAACGTTCTAGGCTAACAGTTTCTTCTCTTGCACTTCTCGCTTGTGGAGATCTCTGCCGAGTGCTTGCTTTCCTGTTAATTTTGCTCTTCAAAAATTTAAATGCAGTGTCAATCGTCATGTTCTGTCTCCTTGTAAACTGTATTTTTATTGTCTTCTCTCTTTAATAATGTTTTTTTTTTCTCAGAGACTCTTATACACTTTAGCGCCGTCTTAGGAATAAATGATTAAATTATTTTTTCTTTTGACTACTTTCAACAATTAGCAGAGAAACCATTCTTTATTACTGCGCAGTTCTTCAGAGAATGCTTAACTTAGGCATAAAAATGGCGGCCTAATCGGAAGTGACATGTCGATATTGCATTTGAAGAAAAGTAAGTTCTTCTCTTTGAAAGCAAACCGCGCACAATGTTCGGAAAATCGACCACAAAAATATGCGTTTTTGTTTATGTCGACTTCAAGTTAACCTTTGACATGAAGTAGAGATGAAAAGATCGATCGCCAAATTTAGAAGCCAACACCCTTGGGAAATTGGCCGAGAATGTTATTTTGAACGGCTAAACAGGTTTCTGCTCTCTGGACAATATCTTTGTTAAATTGGATTTGATTTCTCAAAAAAAAAAAAAAAGAGACATGATCGATTCTTCAAAATATTTAAAGATACAAATAACTAAATAGTTGCGTGTGTATAGATATTAAGAGGTATCTTTTTAACTTTTTGTTAACTACCGTAATTCCCCATGTATAATACGCATTTCTTTTTCTAAAAAAAAAAATTAAGCAAAATCAGGGGTGCTTATTATGTACAGCTACAAAAAATCTTTAAAAAATTGCCGTAAAATAAAACAAGAATTATCATAAAACTAAATTGGAATAATATTATTCTATGTTTAAAACCAATTTTTATAAGAGTAGGAAACACTGGCCAAAATGAAATTGGGGAGGTACAGTTTATAGAGTTTGATTACCAAACAAGGGGTGCGTATTATGCGTGAATACAAGTATTTTCCCATACTTTCAGCACAATTGTAGGAGTGCGTATTATAGATGAACGTGTATTATACATGGGGAATCTGAACTTATGATGAAAGTGAATTTATACATTTTTTTTTATTCTTAAGAATTGGCAACAAAAATAATAAACCCTATTTATTAGATTGTTTATTGGAATGTTTGGCAAAACATCGACTAATTGCCAATTGATTGAAACTTTATAAAATGGTAAATAATAAGGATTGACACTAACATCATCGATTGTGACCCCATAAGGATGTTAAATACAATCATATGTACCTAACAATATTTACAAATATAAAATAAAATAAGAATTATTATAAAACTAAATTAGAATAATATTATTCTATATTTAAAACCATTTTTTTGTGAAAAACTACATACAGATCTGGTAGATTGCTCATTTTATTAAACAAAAACAGGTTACTGAGTCAGCGCAGTTGGCACAATATAGGTATTTCCGTTTCCTTTTACAAGTATGAGCATTTGGAAATTTTGATAAATATCTTCAATTACAGGTTGAACAAGAATAGGAAACACTAGCTGTAATGAAATTGGAGAGGTACAGATTTCAGTACAATTTTAGGTCGGCGTATTATGGATGAAGGCGTATTATACATGGAGAATTACGGTAATTGATTTCCTGTATCATAATTCGATGAACTTCTGTTAAAAAGTAATGAAGGAAGGTTTTATTAAGTTTATGTTTAAAAATTGTCATTGGAAACAAGAAATTTCTAAAATCATATATATATATATATATATATAAAAAGTGAACATAGAAGTCAACACTTAGAGGCGACAGTCTGTTTCATGCTAGTGCAATCGTCAGGCAACTTGCCTGACGATTGCACTAGCATGAAACAGACTGTCGCCTCGAAGTGTTGACTTCTATGTTCACTTTTATATTTACACACGCTCTATCTCTGATATTGAGCACTTTATCCCATAAATATACCACACTTTAAGACTATATTTCTTCATATATATATATATATATATATATATATATATAATACTATAATATATATATATAGTAGTACTATAATGTATATATATAATAGTACTATAACTATAGTAGTACTATAATTTCTAAAATCATATATATATATATATATAGTAGTACTATAACTTTCTGAAGCACTCTAGAACATTCTAGAGCCTTCTAGAATTTTCTGGAGCTTTCTAGAACTTGTTTTTGTTTATTTGCTATTCTTATATGTAGGTACCTCCAAAAAAAAATCAATAAAAAGACCATAGCATGACAAGAACGGCCTTAAATTTGATGAAATATTTTTTTATCTGCTTAAGTATATATATCATTATTAAGAAGAAATACCAAAGAATTTTTTGATTATTTTTTAAAATTTTTTACTCATTCTTAGCATGTCCAAAATTTTAGTTAAAAATCTTTTTTTGTCAGTGAAATTACTAAAAAAACTCGATATCAGCCATTTTTTAAAAATTTTGTAAACTAAGTTTAAATCCTAGTTTAAAATTCGTCCAAAAATCAATTATACGTTTTTCAAAATTTATTTGACGAAAATTAGCAAATTTAAACATTATTTAATATATTTTTAAAAAAAACTTTTGCTTACTTTCTTCGGAGAAAAATGTTGTTTAAAATAAAAAGGAGGCGATCTTAACATCGTTGGCAATTGACAGATAATGAATGATTGCTATCATCACATATCGACAGCTAACGTGAGATTCGAGTTATCATACAGAAGGACATCATTGACGTAACGTTTTTTTTTTTACATGAACCAGCTTATGTAGTACCTCGTAATTATTAAAGTAAAAAAAAACTTTCAGCATTCCAATTTCTTTTATTTTGTTATTTTTATTACTGTAGCTTGCACCATAAGTTTGTTGATACTATCTGTAGAAATTATAAATACTATAAATAAATTAAAATACAAGTGCTGCACAGCTTTTTGAGGGCAACTACAGCCCCCGAAAGCCAATACAGATCTGCTATGATAAAACATTTCTATCCCAAGTAAAAATCATCACAAACATATCAAAAGTTATTTTGTTACACTACAGCCTATTTACTCTGAAAAAAATATATTGAAAAATGACTTTTGTCATCATCTGAACAAAACATCAAGGAAACTTTTCATCTGCTCCCCATGAAACTAGGTATTTCCTGAAAGCAAAGAATGCCCTTTCATTTCTAAGTGAAATTGGTTGGTGTAAATGATTATAAAAATTTTTTTATGGAGATAAAATATGAAAAAATAGTTAAAATTGCTATTCCTGAACACTGGAAACCAGGATTTTTTTTATATGTGTTTTTTATTTTTATTTTTATTTTTAAAAAATCAGCGATAAGGAAAACAGTTTTTAAATTAAGCCAAAACAGACTTTGACATTGCTGGGTCAAAGGCCAGCCAGCCGACAATACCAAGCTGTCATCACCTTGTAAAAAATCCCATTTTTTTAAAAAATTTGTTTGAACAATGGCTTGATGTATTTTTGTTTTTTTAGCACCTTTTGAGCAGGGTGATGACAACAACACTTAAGGAATGATTATGAGCTGCAGGCAGAATGGACCGAGAACTGAGAAATGTTCAACATGTGTTTCGCACGAAGAATTTGCAATAATGAAATCGACGTTCGGCGGAGAACGCTTACACTTAAGCCACGCGACGTTTTATTGCTTGTGACCTTCCGTACTTTTTAATTGCATCCATTTTAACGATTTTTATGAAGACAAAATTACATTTCTTAATTACTGCGGATCTTCTGATTAGTCAAAACGATACAATTTACAAAGCATTAAAAAAAGATCTATCTCATAAGGACACTTAGGAAACCTGATGCGGCTTTTAACTAATTTTATAATATTTTAACAACTTAAATGTAAAAATCTATTATAATTAAAGAAATAACAAATAATTGTATTAAAAATTCATTTTTCTTCGAAAAAAATTTTTGCTTTCATAAAATATTGTGCATATTCATAAAAACAACTAAAAGCAAATAAAAGCATTTGAAATTAAAAAATATATTTGTTTTATCGAGTTTTGTATGTTACAATTCAGAGCTGATTTTCAGGTGGGGGATCCAATTAAAAACAAAAAAAACATGATTTGCATTCCTCAAAGCCTTGTGCTTTTAACTATTGTAATCACTAAACCCGATGCGATCGAATTTCTAGCGTTTTCATAAAATTAGTTATGGAGTGGGAGGGTAATAAATATAAAAAAAAAATTTCTGCCATGACTTTAATAAAAAAAAAACAAAACATATTTATAATAATTTCGATCATCTGTGAATAGTTTCTGAAAGTTTCATTAACATCCGACAAATATTTTTATTTTTGCAAGATTTCCCAAATTAACGTGTCATACCAAAAAAAAAAAAGTGCTAAAAATTGTATGTTATTTTAGTAGTTCCGGTGATACAAAGAGAAACAAGGATTTTTTAATCAAAATTTAGAATGTTCTAAAAAGAAGGAAAATTTTAAAAAATAATTAAAATAAACTTTGGTCTTTCCTCTTCATAATAGCATAAACATTTAGACGATAAAATTTTGTTTTCGTAAAGTTTGGCGTCTTTTTCATCATGCTATGCCATTTTTTTTAGCGATTTCGTGGAGTTACCTACTTATATGTTATGCTAAAGCTATAAACTATTAAATGCGTCGAAATACATAAGTACAATCCAACTGCAAATTGAAAAATAAATCTTCTGAAATATTTTAATTTTTTAGCCTTATAGCGTATATGGTAAATTCGAATTTTCGGTTTGGGGGACCCTTTTCAAAAAATAAAAGAAATTAATGCATTTTTCATTACTTTTGAACAAAAGTTCAGCGATTTATGACACAGAAACATAGGTTACAAAAAGTCATAACCCTACTATATATATAATGTTCGTATTTGATATTACTGAGTATTGGCCTTTTCTTATTTATTATTAGGGCTTCCTTCCATCATTTTTAATCTTTTTCTACAGGTGGATGAAGTTATTATCCTTATATTTTCTACTAGTATGTTTCGGATGGAGTCTGGTAAGTTTGTGCGTGTGTGTTTAAATGGGTTCTAATAGAGTTATGGTCGGATAGGTGTAACATAAATCGTTTGGATAAGCATGTAGTAAAACATGCCTTAATTATAAAAAAGAAAAAATGCCTTAATAATAAAAAACCGAACATTCAATAATATTAACTACGAACACGGCCATAATGTGTTAACTTTGTTTGGAAAATAAAACATCCCTATAACTCTAGAAACATACACACAAGTTAAAAAGCAAAAATAAAATCATCCTTGATAATGGCTGAAAGTACAGTCGAAAGCGCTTGAAATTACAGAACATTTGGTCAATTTAAGCGTAAAAATGTCAGTCATTGTTGTGTTTATTTTATGGCCACACAATTTCTTTCTGTCAATAAATAGAAAAAAGGAGAGTATATATATATATATATATATGTGTGTGTGTGTGTATATCTGTGTGTACTACTATACTGCAGGTGTGACAAGCAGACAACCTGCCAAAAGACTTAGTACAAGTCAATACAAGAAAAATTCTCGAATAAGGAAAGAAAAAAGAAAAACAAGATAAAATGGTAAACATCTATCTACGCAGTAAATTAAAGTGCTCAACGCCTAGATTATCTAGACAGAGAATAAAAACTCTTAATAACATCAGACATCAACGAAGGACAGTTCGTCTCGCTACTCAAGTTTCACGATCTCGCAAACTTCAGGCAACTAGAATATATATATATATATATATATATATATATATATATAGGCTGCTGAAAAATTTATTTCGGTTGAGCTCTCTGGGGAGGAAGTGTGGGTTTGTAAACAGTGACTATTACGGCTCATAATGCAAGACTCTTCGGTAAATCGAATCGAGTTCTCTCTGTCACCGTGTGTTTATCTAAAAATAAATACGCTTAAATTCTCCTTCATCCCTGCCGTGCGTCAACGGCTTAGTGGTAGAATCCCCGACTGACACTAATTCAGTTGGGTTTCGAGGCAAACGGACGTCTAGCCACACTGATGAGTTGTGATACAGCGAAACAGTCTGTCTGTGGAGGACTATATATATATATATATATATATATATATATATATATATATATATATATATATATATAAAGGGGACACTGAAGTCAAAACAGAGTAGAGGGCGACTGTCTGTTTTATACTTGAACACGATTAGATTGCATTTAAGCATGAAACAAACTGTCGCCGTTCGGTATAGAACTAAGTGTCCATTTTTATATTTACACACGCTTTATCCCTGATACTGAGCACCTTCACCTATAAATATAGCATACCTTAAAACTATATATATATATATATATATATATATATATATATATATATATATATATATATATGTGTGTGTGTAATATATGTGTGTGTTTGTGTGTATGTGTGTAGAGCAAAAAGCGAAGAAAAGCTAAGAAAAGAAATAAACTTCAAGTACAGCTCTAGAAAGTTAAATATTTTTTTATTATTGAGTATAAAAGTAATCTTTATTTTCAGTTGAAACAAACTAGTTACAAATTACTCGCAAAGTTCAACGAAAATATTTATTCTTTTTTTACGTCACAACACCAATGAATTGCGTTAGTATGAATTAAAAATCTGTATGCGACTATAAAGTCACGTATTTGCGTTGTTTTATGTATGCGAGCAAAATTTCGAGCAGTCAGCGGTGAGCGTTATGTTGTTACTACTGTTAGTATTCGCTTTGTTTACATATCTTCGTTAATACGTTTTTCGTATTGTATAATTTGCTTAAAAAGAACAAGACGAATTTCGTAAGATACTTAAATGGTGGGTAATCAGTATTGCACACAAAACAATTCTGGTTAAAGGTTTATCAAAAAACTGATTTTGTGAATTTACGCGACGATATTTATAAGAAAAAAATAGGATCAATGAAGGTAAAAGTTAAATGTACTAAACTCAGAAGTTTATTGGTTAATTAATATATTTTCCAAATTTTAAATGTCTATTTTTAGGAGGGAAAATATTGTTGATCATTTTCTGGAGTGATCTCTCGAATTTTGTAGCATACAACATATATGTGATCGTCTGAAATTTGAAGGCATTGATGACGTTTGAGATAACGTCGCTGATTGGTTAATAAATGCTAATGTGGAAATTCGAAATTGTAGCCTGTGTTTTGCACAGAAATGAGTCGATTTCTGTGAGATGCTTTTTCCGGACAGAATTGAGATTTTTAGTGATATATAGTAATTTTTCTACAATTTTTAACGAGGTTCCAGATATATACATACAGTAGAATCCCTCATATCCGGAATCCCTCATATCCGGAGTGCCTCATATCCGGAATCCCGCATATCCGGACATGATTTTGATTTGTATATTTGAATTATTTGGGTGATATGTAACTGATTTGAAATTTCTGTTTTTCAGGAAATTTAATTTGGATAATTGCTTATGCTTATTTTACACTAATGGCTTGTATTGGTGCAAAAGACGATGGGAATAAGAGGAAAAGGACAACTTTGGAGTTATCGCAAAAAGTGGACATTTTAAACGCTGGCGAAAGTTCATTGAAACTAATGGCTGAGTTCAACATAGGAAAGTCAACATGGTATGATATAAAATCTTCCAAAGAAACTATTCTCCAGCGTTCACACTTTCACAATGAACAAGAAATACGAATATGATGAAACCTGGACTGAAATTGAAAAAGCTATTGAAAAGGTTGTCAGTTTTATGGAAAAGAAAGTTAGCATTCAGTTATGACGATTGCAATAACGCACGCAGAGTTAAAAAGTGTCTTTCATTTAAAAAAATTCAAGAACAAAAGCAAAATGAAATGCAGAAAAAGTTTAAAATGACATTAGAAGAGAAAGAATCATCATGCAACAGCGATTAAAAAAATCCTCGTTACATTATTTGTTTTGCATACGTGGCATACTTAATTGAATGAATTTTCATTAACATTACATAATTTATTTCTTTTTCCTTAAAATCAGTTCCGGTATATTTCACTCACCATTAGCTTATTTTGTTTACTATAAAACATTGAAAACCTGACTTCAGTTCTTTTATTTTAATCTAAATATAACCTCTCTTATCCGGACTTTGTAACCAATTCCTGCTATCCGGAAGGCCTTCTTAGTCCGCTTGTCAGGGATTCTACTGTATATACTTAAACCGTTGATTAAAAATGACTTGGAGCGAGTAAGGCGTGTAGGTTCCTGGATTGACGCTATAGAATTACAAAAAAGAAATGTAGCAGATATCATAAACTACATCATTTGTGGATTTTCAACAGCAGCAACAACTAAAATGAATATATCACATTTTCTTTTTATTGATATTTAATAATATTTAATAATATTTGATATCCCCCGTAAGCAATATCCAAGAGACAGGTAAGGTAAAGAGTTACGCAAAAGGTGTTTGTTGCGTGTGTGGCAAGAGTAAGAGGTGCATTTTATGAGAATATGGGGGAAACATAATGGTCTACCCTAAACTGTGTGGTTCGCCTCAGGGTACGCGACGTGGAAGGCCCGAGCTGCGAGGTTAGTAGAATTAATGAATATGACGCGTTTTGGACATTCTCCATGCGGATAGCGGTAGAGTAGTGCAGGGCTCGCAACGTTTCGTCCGTGGGAAAAAGAGTTGTTGGGTGGAAAATAATCCATCACCCACAAGGCAGAATAGACGGTATTTGAACTCTAACAAAACATGAAAGTGAAGGCTAGGCAGCTCCGGCCTAGATATGGCAGAAATATCTCCATTTTCGACCCGAGCTGGCTTTTTTAAATCTAGATAGGATAACACGTGGAGTCAGGTTCTTACTGGAGTGGTACAGGGAACCGACCATTTTCGCAGCATTTTTGGCAATGGATCGTATATACGAGTTCCACTCGAGGGCTGGGGCGTTGAAGGCAAGAGAACTCCTTAAGAGACCACACCCTTTCTTTGCGATAAATGAAAATTCAAGTGTCGGCTTGGTAATGTCACTGGTTTGACTTTCGAGGTATCGAAAATTAACCCAGCCGCTAAGCTGTTTGAGCTCGGTCAGAAGTGAGATCGGCATCAAACTCTGGACATTTAGAATCTAGCACCCATATACCGTTATATCATCAGCATAGCTATTCGTAAGGAACGGAGTATGCTCTTGGATCATTAATGTAAAGCAGAAAGCGAACTTTGAGGTGCGCTTGCATTAGCCCCGGGGGACTGACCATTAACGTCTGATTTGATAGACCTACCTTTTAAGAAGGAGTTCATAATTGAGAAAACTCTTCCAGTGATTCCATAGCGGGATATCTCGTGTAGCAACCTAGGGAGTCGGCAATCTTTTGCTAATTATGTCCCGACTTTAAAATCGTTTTAAAATCATTCAGTGTCAATAGCATACTTTTTTTTTTTATACAAGTTAAGGTTATTATACATGTTCTACAATATATATATATATATATATATATATATATATATATATATATATACATATATATATATATATATATATATATATATATATTAATAGAAAATAAACTATTTTAAAATTTTTTTTTTTTAAAGTTTTTATTATTAATGGGAGTTCAACAAGTGAGCAGTTTTGAAACACCTAAATATCTTTGCGTTGTAGTAGATATTGATTCGGACTTTGTGATGTCATTTGCGGCTGCGTGCCATTGGATATTGCTTGGTAAGTCACTGCTCTATGCCACACCTTGTCAAAGGCCTTCAATATATCAATCGTCCTCGTGATGTATCTATTTTCTAGTGCCACATTCTTTTTCACAGATTCTGTGAGTAAAGGAGGACAGGATGTCAACAATGGACTGAACTAACCGAAATCCGTATGGTTTGGCACCACAATCTTCTTTTTGATCATAGCTTTAAAGAATTTGCTGACCCTAATGAGGCTGACGGGTCAATACTAAGACGGGTATGAGCAGAATTCTTGAAAAGAGAGCATACACTTAAGACTCTCCACAGACACGGGAAGTATATCTCATTCAGGCAGCAGCTAAACAGTTTTGCAAAGATCGGGGATAATTCTGGACTAATGTTTTCAAGAACAACCTCTGGAATTTTTCCGGATGGAGAATAATGACTAGATGCTGACATCCCACACAACCAAAAGCAAAAGGCAAGGAAGGAAACCTCCATCAATGATGGAAAGAGCGATAAAAGCTACTGAACTTGTGAAACCTGTTTTCCTGAGAAGTTGTTTTATGAGAAATATTTAAAAGATTTCACTGGCTGCTCAGTTAATGAATGCTGAAATGTTTCCTTATAAGGAAACGGCTAATATTACCATTATTTTGTTTCTTATTCGGTCTAGCTATAGCTCGAATATTCATGAGTCTATCACGCCAACCATCACGCTTCTGCATCAAGGTCGGAAGGTTATTAACATTGCATCCTGAGTCCTAACATAGCTGGTCAGTGTAGCTGGCTGCTGGGTGACCAGCTCGTCTTGCATCATGGCTGGGTGTCCAGAGCAGATCTTGTGTGGCTTGCTAGCAGTGTCCTGCAGTGCGCATTCTACTTTCGCATAAGATTATAGAAATATCAGAGATGGGTCCATAGAGCTGAGATTTAGTTGGATGTCATCTCTAAGCTCTCAGCCTCCCAGAGTAGCTTCAATCAAGCTTAGACTCTAGATTTTTTAGTTAATGTCCCAGTAGTGGTACCATAAATAACGCCGCTTGTACAGTGGCTTGAAAGAATCCCCGCTTGAGGTTGTCTGGTAGATCAGATTTCCAGATTACATCCATTTTATTCAAGGCGGCCCAGGCTTTGACTATACGAAATTTCACATCTTTTTCAGTAGAATTTATGACACTACCTCTTACCACATATATAATATAAAAATTATCATTACAATATATATATATATATATATATATATATATATATATATATATATATATATATATATATATATATATAATGGATATTATTTATCAATCCAAGAGATTCTTATCATTTTAAACTTTAATTTTAGTGGATACTCTTATTTGAGTAGACGGTCCAATTATAAATTAATCAGTATATTTATTTATCTATTTTCGTCTACTGGCCTGCATATTCGAGGATTCTTATTAAATAAAAATATACGCTCTCCGGCAGGATTCGAACTCGAGTCACTTTGGGCAAAGGGAAATCGTAGTTAGATTCAATGTGCAACTCGGTAACGGAGTAGCTTTGCCGATCAAGCAAAATGTTTGAAACGTGCCTTTAAGCGAAAATCCGTCTCGTATGAAATCCATGGAAATTTTTATATGTATTTTCGAATTTTAATTAGATTTCTCAAGTATTCAGGCCAGTAGGCAAAAATAAATAAATAAATGAAGTGTCTCCACAAATATGAGTGTTAACTAAAAATAACGTGTAAAGTGATATATATATATATATATATATATATATATATATATATATATATATATATATATATGTATATATATATCATGTCTCTCACACCACTCCTCACTACCCTCTCTGTTAAATTAAATAAACTTAATACTACCCGTCAAAAGTTTAAATGTTCATTTCATTTTTCTTTTCACCTTTTGGAAGTGTAGTCTGAAGATCCAACGTCCTTTAAAAGGGCTATGGTGAAATAAATTATTACATGGAGCCTTAAAGTGGTCTGTTTTTCTTTAAATTATTAGCTCTGAATTTACATTGAGCTCTCAGGATTTCATCCTCCTTGGGAACTACCTATACGGATTACCAAATTTTTCTTAACTTATATATATACATATATATATATAACACATATTGTGCTGGTATTAATAAAACAGTGCTCGATGTAATATAACAGAGCTATTAAGTATATATTACTAAAAATACATATTATCCGTCACTTGTACCACAATTCGGAATTTCATGCAATCTTGAGGTGCTAAGTATAGACTGCCCGTTATGTAATTTAAATTTTAATAGAACGATCTGGTCAGCGCAGTGTTGGCGTAGTACATATATTATACGGGGCTTACAGTGTTTTATTTAAAAATATATTTTGCATTTAAAATAAACGTGATTTATGTTTTATAAATATTGCTTTGTAGATGAAACTCCGAGGCGTGAGACTGGTGAGGGATAATATGCATATTCATTACAATATATTTGAGTATTTAGGTAGCAATCCTTCTTTCATGCACATTTCATTGAAAACGACAGACAATGAGCATACATGATGAAAAACTAACCAAAACTTAAGAAAAACAAAGCTATATCGAAAATCGTTGCGTTATTGATAGAAAAGACTAAAGGTTTTTTTTATGTAAAATTTTTTTTTTTTAATTTCTTTTTTTAGAAATTTCTAGTTTTCATGGTGGAAGCATCAATTTCTACGGTAAATTTGACCGCCTTTTGAAGATGAAAAAAAAACACCGGTTTGTAAATTCTTGCAACAATCAGATAAATCTCGGATTTTAATG